>AUXH01000014.1:0-77264 GCA_000482145.1 Strigomonas culicis
TCTCTCTCTCTCTCTCTCTCTCTCTCTCTCTCTCTCTCTCTCTCTCTCTCTATCACACATACTCTCTTGTATTATTTTGTCTTTTTTGCTCCTACACGATAGTTAAAGTTTGAGAGTTCCTTTTTAAGGATTTCAAATAAGAAGGATCAACAAAAAATTGGAAAAAGAAAAAAGAGTAGTGAATATCGAAAGGGAAAATTCCTCTCGTGTGACTCCTTCTTTTCGGTTTTTCTCATTTTTAGCTCCTTTTATTATTCTTTACACAAACAGTTTCATAATTATTTAATTTACATTTTTTTGTTTATTATCTCTTTTTCCCCGCCTGAAGTTTTTTTTTTTTAATTTGTGTCTGTTCCTTCTCTCAGCTGTAATAAAAAGTGGAGATTTCTGTACGTCGTCTTAACTTTAACAACAAAAAAAAGCTGTTTGAAGGAAGCATACGGTAAAGAAGTAGAGTGAAAAAAGGAATAATATTTTTGGATAGGAACATAAAGATAAAAAAAGAAGATAATAATAATAAAAGGTGAAGAAACTTTCTGTGTTTTCTTTTTTCTTTATTGTTTCACATTTCTCTTTTTTATTATTTTTTGTTTTTGTTATTGTTCGGATTTAGCTTCTTTTTTACCTTCTAATTATTCGGCAGCTAAGCACTAGTTACTTCTGTTTTCTTGTTTTCTTTCTCTTTCACCTTCTTTTGTATATAAATCTGACACCTTTTTTTTTTCTAAGATTTGCTGTCGGGTGTTTCCCCCCTTTTTTTTTGTATAATCATTATCATTACTTTTGCCTGTGTGTTTTATTATTATTGATTTGTTTGTTTTCTCTTCGATTGTTTCTTCTTCTCTCATCTACAGCCGTAGGTTTTGAGAGTACCAACATCAGTCAACATCAGCACTAACAGCAATAAACGTGAAAAAGAAGAGAGAAAAAAAAAAGAGGCGTCATAGGGAGTGTAATTAACGGGAAAACGATAAGAAAGAACGCCTTTAGTAATTGTCAACAATCAAAAAAGAAAAGAAAAAGAGGTACATAACTTGTTTTTCTTCATCGTATAAAATTTTTATACTCAGAAGAAACAACGATATAGCAAGTCAGTAACTATCAACATACCGAAAACAAAGGGGAAACAAAATTATATACATACATTTTGTAGTATATATATATATACATATAATCCTCAGTATAGTTGACTCTTTAAAACTCAAAAAATTAATAATAATATTCTTTTTCCTCTAAGAATAAAGCAAAACGAAAAAAAAAGGAATAACATTTATTTATTATTATAACGATCGTAGGATAAGCCATCGCCACCATGGGTGCAGCACCATCACGAGAGTGCATCACTCTTTTTTCTTACTTTCGGGGGAGCTACGAAGTAGGTCTCATCCCACTCACAAAACAGTACTTTGGCAATCCAGATCACGTTGACGCCTCCGAGTTGGCGGAGCGGGTCGTCTGCAGCTCCACTTCTTCCATCGCGCGGCAGTCGCCGGAGGATGTGGAGAAGACAAAGCGGACCATGTGGATCCTGCGGCAGCAACTCATCCAGATGCGCAAGGACCCGGCCGTGCTGTATGCCAACGGCCGCGACCGTGCGAATATGCTCGAGACGCTGAAGCACCACCTACACGAGCAGAGGGCGGCAGGGGAGGGGAAGACGGAGAGCGCCGCGCACGCGGACGCGGCGCCGCCCCTCGCGGATGAGGCGCTGGAGCAGCTCCTGGGCACCCTCTTCTGGGACATGATGCCCCAGCCCAACTTCGATGCGGACGACCTCGATGCCTTCCTCGACCTGGTCGACGGCGTGCTCTACGCGACGGACGAGGCGATGGTGACGGACCCCCGCTACACGCACCCCCCGGGACCGCGGCAGGCGGACGCGGCGGCCACCGACGCGGAGGGCGATAAGACGCTCCCGCCCTTCTTCATGCCCGTGCCGTGCGCCCTCTGCCTCGCCTACCCGGAGGGTAAGGAGAGGCAGGGGTGCTTCGAACTCGACGGCCGCAACGTGAACATCATCGGCTACTTCGGCCTCATGACGCGCGAGATGGAGCGTGCCTTCAAGGTGCAGAAGTACAGCGAGGAGGGAGAGGTGCCGCCGCCGCCGGAGGCTGGAGCAGGTAGCGACGACCCCACGGGCGCCGCGCCGACCACCGTGTACCTCGAGTGCGACCCGGAGGATCCGGCAGACGCGCAGACGCCCTTCCAGCTCGGCGGGGACTGCGAGCTGTTCCTTAACACAAACATCCTTACCTCCGCCGGCGACCGCACGCTCGAGCGGGTGCTGGTGCTCGCCGCGGTGATGCTGCGGCACCAGTTCCACACCGTCTACCGCCGCGTCATGATCGGGAAGAAGATCCAGCAGCAGCGCGAGCTGGAGCGCAGCATCGCGGCCGGCGACTGGCGCCAGCTCGACCCGGCCGCGCCGCCCATGATGTGGGGCGACCTCATGCTGCGCAAGATCGAGAGCCAGCTACCCTTCGCGCTGCGCGCCGGCAACCTGCCGCCGCTGCCGGTGCAGTCCTTCACACCCTATCCGTCCTACGACGGCGGCGACGGCGCGGCCGCCTACCCGCCGCCGCACCTGCGCCTCGGCGTTGTCAACCCGCTGCTGCAGGCGATGCAGAGCACACAGAGCCTGCTGAACAACAACAACCACAGCGGCAACAACCCTGCCATGGGCGGCCACGTGTCGGCCGAGTACCTGCCGCTGCTGACGAACCCGCAGGGGCCGCCGGTGATGGGGTTCACGCCGTCCGTGCCGCAGGCCCTTGCGCCGACGCTGGCGGAGGAGGACGCCATCACGTGGGGGCTGTTCCACCGCCTCGACACCGTCGGCGTGCGCATCGAGGTTGCGAGCAACAACTATTCGTCGCTCAAGTCGCTGACCGAGAACTTCGCCTTTCTGCACTGTCAGGTCCTCATCGATCCCAACGAGGGTCACGTGGACTTCCGCCGCGTGCCACGGCAGACGGCGGAGCCCCCGTCCGCGCAGGCAAAGAGCGAGGAGAGCGTCGCCACGCCGACCAGCGCGACCGCGAGCCCGCCGCCGCTGGGGGAGAGGGAGCCGGAGGCAAAGCGCGGGCCGCACTACGTGCTGTCCCCCTCCTCCATCATCGTGCTGTCGCTGCAGCCGACCTACTTCCGCCAGGCCGCGCTGTGGGCCAGCTCGCTCTTCCACTACCCCGCTCCGCTACACGGCGGCAACTGGATCCAGTACAAGCTGAAGGACGAGTCGGAGCAGCTGCGGCTCATCCTGCAGAGCAAGGACACCCTCATCGCACTCTGGCGCCACCAGGAGGTCGAGCGCGCGGGGGCCTATCTCGGGCCCCGCACCGCCCGCGTTCTCGCGCACGTGCGCAGCCTGCAGGAAGAAACCGAGGCCGCGCGGAAGCTCTCCGTCGCGTACTGGGCCGAGCACCGCATCTACGAGAACGCGGACGGCCGCAAGTACGCGGTGCACCCGTCGCGGTACGGCACAATGCTCATCGGCGTCCGCGCGCACGCGCACAGCGGCGCCGCGGGGCCCAACAGCGCGCACAAGGAGGGCGGCAAGTCCGACGGCGGCGGCAGCGGGCACCACAAGGAGGGCGGAGCGGGCCACGGGTCGGGCAGCCACCGCTCGAGCCGCCTCGGCAGCAAGAAGAACAGCTACGAGAACCGTCTGAACGACCTCGCGCCGGCGGGCGGCATGCCGATGAATATGTTCCACATGAACAACAACGGCGGCCACCACAACATGCACTTGATGTCCCACCCTTTTAACGCCCCCATGATGGGCGGCGCCTTCAACGGCGGCGCGCCCATGAACATGAACCTCGGCGGTGGCAGTGGCGGTGGTGGCGGCGGGCTTGGCAACGGCAACAACGCCAACATGAACCAGCGCGCGGGCATGGGACCCTTCGGGTCCATGAACGTGCCGCCGTCCTTTCTCAGTGCGATGCAGAACAATAACGCCAGCCATGGCGTCAGCGGCGGCGGCCGCGGCATGGGTTTGGGCGACGGCAGTGGTATGGGCATGGCCGGTGGCATGAATTACAGCATGATGAGTATGAATATGAACAACAGCGGAAACAGCTTCCCGATGGGGTCGGGGACGGCGATGGTCTACAATCCCGCGACAGGCACGCTCATGCCACTCTCAGCGGCGAACTTGGCCGGGGGCCAGCCGCTGCCACAGCAGCAGCAGCAGCAGCAGCAAAAACCGCCGCAGCAGCAGCAGCAGCAATCACCGTTTCTCATGAACATCTCCGGTCCGTTGAACGGCGACGGGAATAATAACAATCCTACGAACAACAACAACACGGCGAACGCTCCCTTCTTTCTGGGCCCTAACGCGAATCCTACCAACGCGAGTGGCAACAACAGCAATAATAATACTAATAATAACGCGGTCAACGCGCAGCAGACCATGTCGATGCTGCAAGCGAATCCACAGCTACTGTCAGCCTTTCAGGCAATGACGTTGCTGAACAATAATAATAACAACGGTGGTAACGGTACCGGCAGTACAGCTCCTTTTATGATGAGCTCCACCGCTGGTGGCAACAGCGGGGATAAGAATGCCCTCCTCGCCGCCGCACTGCAGAATCTCCAGCAGCAGCAGCAGCAACAACAACAGCAACAACAACAACAGGCGATGCCATTTATGCCTGCCCCCATCACGGTGCCACAGGGTGTCTCCGGTATGCACCACCAGCATCAGAACAGCAGCATGAATGCCAGCATCGCGAACTGGTCCACCCAGTCGCAGCAGTCTTCCTCGCCGTTCGGCAGCCGTGTCCAGAGCAGCACCGCGGTGAGCAACTTATTCCCGAACGCAAACGCCTCAGGTTTGAATCTCTCCGCATTCAATAACAACAACAGCAATAATAATAATAATAATATGAATGCAATAGGTGGGGCTGCCGGCAATATGGTGTTCAACCTGCAGGATCTGCACAAACCGGACGGCGCCCTCTCCCCGAATGCGTCCCCCGCCGTGCTACTGGCCGACACGGCCCTCGGCGTGGTGACGCCGGACGACAGCAGCCACGTGCCGGTGCCGATGCACAAGGCAAGCATGAGCAACAGCAGCAACCCCTTCCACGTGGGGTCGCTGTGGTCGAGCGACACGCCGCCGCTGCCGATGGCCGCGGCCGGCCACGCGCCGCGCCGCGTGTCCGGCTCCGGCTACAACAGCATCGGTGACGCCTCCAGCAATGGCAACGTGTCTCCGCCGAGTGCGACCATGCCGCCGGTGAACGTGGTGCAGCACAACGGGCTCTATTACGCGCTGATCGACGGCCAGGCGGTGCCGCTGAACTTCGGCGCGCCGGGCGCCGGCGCCGGCACAGGCGGCATGGGGAACACCAATCTGAACCCACAGGCGGTGCCCTTCCAGAACAACATGCAGGGCAGCGGTACCACAAACAACAACAACAACAACAATAACAATCTGAGTACATTTGTGTTCCAATAAGCGTGAAAAGAAGAAGGAGAAAGAAAAAAGAAATGAAGAAAAACACGTATGTGTGGAAGAAAGGCAAAAGAGAAACTAAAGAAAGGATACTCGGGTGGAACTTTTTTTCTTTTGAACATATATATATAGGATGCTATTATTTTGTTATAGCTTTAAAATGGTAAGAGAAAAAGAAATGGTCCGATAAAAGAAAAATGATGTCAAAGACACTTTTTTCTCAAGTTGCTTCCAAACTGTCCGTAATAATATATTTTGGTTTCTCTTTTATCTGAAGACAACTCGAAACGTAATAGTACCCCCTGCGGCGCATCAAGCACAGTTGCTATTTTTTTTTTGTTCGTACTATTTTTTTTCGTTTCATTCCGTGATCATTCACATATACATACATACATACATTATTTATATGTATGTATATATATATATATATATATATACATATTCGTGTCCTTTGTTTTTTTAACGTATGTTCTCATGCTTAATATACTTCTGTGAGTTTCGTTGCGTACTATTTTTCGTTTTTTTTTCTCATATGTATTGATTTCCATTTTGTTTGATTCTTTGAGACTGAGTTCGTTTATTTCGTTTTTTCACATTTACTATATATACATATATACATGCATACATTTGCATTTATACGCATATGATTACATCCTGAATATGAAGAACTCTTTTCTTTTTTTTTTGGCCTTTGGTTAGTTTTTTTTTGTTGTGTGTGTGTGTCCTCCCTTTTATTTTTGTATATATACATGTATATGTATGTGAGTGTATTTTTCACTTTTTTTTGCTTGTACCTCTTTTTCATTTGTCCTTTACAAAAAAAAATCAAAACAAATTGAAGAATTGCTGATTCGTTGCATTTTTTTCCTTTTCATTTTAAAGTAGCAAATAACAAAAAAAGGCCTTTTTTGTTTAACTTAAAAGCATATGTCTAAGATTGAATGACTACTACCATTAAAAGCTTAAATAAATTGTAATTTTTTTTTTGTTAGCTTCATGAATATATCGCAATGAGCTTCGTTTCTCTTAGTGGCTTATAATGATAGTGCGACAGACGTTATGAAAAACAAAAATCTCTCTCTCCTCCCTCTTCTTCCTCCATATTTCTCTCCTTTTACACATAACAATTAAAGCATAGAAAAGAGTTGCTGTTCTAAGGCAGGATATTACTTTCCTCTAATTTGGTTACTTCTTTTGAAAGAAGAAAAGAAGAAAGACAAAAACGTGTACATCAGCATTGTAAATAACACTTCCTTTTTCTTTTGTTTTACTTTTTGTTTATCATTTCTTATTATTTGCTTTTCGTGTTGTACTTCAAAAAAAAAATTGTGTTGCTTGTAATCATACAGTAGTAATTAGTTGTTCCTTTTTGTTTTATTTTGCATTCAAATACTGTGTACAAATACTATACATTTCAGTGTCTTTACGTTTCCCTTTTTGCTGTTGTTATTATTGGTTGTCGTTATTCCTCTGACAGTCAGTGTTTACTGTCCATTACTGGTGACTTCTATTTTCCCTTTTTGTGTATAGTGCAGCCGTTCACGCTCGTGCGCGATCTTCAGAGTTATGCATCGTGCGGTGAGTCCCAACGCAACGCTGAGCTCCTTTGTGCGTGAGTCCAGCGACAGCGGCAGCGGCAGCAGCTCCTCCGACGAGGGCATCTTCAACGAAAATGTGAAGCTGCGCCGGCGCCGGCCGCAGCCCGCCGAGGCGCGCGTTGGCGCCGCCCCGCTGCCGACCCCATCGCCGGTCGCGATAGCCCCTCCTTCGTCGGACGGCAGCAGTCCGCGCGAGCGCAGCGTCGCCGCCGCGGAGGAGCCCGCGCTGCTGCTGTCGCAGAAGCGCCGCTCCGTCCTGTTCGACGCCCCACTCAGCCTACACGAGCCGTCGGCGCCGCCGGGCCACTCCAGCCCCAGCTCGCTCAAGAGCTCCGGCGCGCGGCGCGCGGGCCACGGCGAGGACGACCCGCCGCACGCCAGCGCGGCCAGCGGGGGCAGCCACGCCGGCCGCCGCCACCCGCGGCAGGCATCGCAAGACGACGAGGCGGGGACGGAGCACCACAGCAGCGATGGAAGCAACCACCGCCGCCACCACCACCACTCCCCCGTGCGGCCCGAGCAGGACTTTGGCGCGAGCGGCGACGGCAGGAGCACCGTCGGCTCCGTGAGCGCGGAGCACGGGGACCTGCGTCACAGCATGCTGAACGCGCGGCAGCTCAAAGCGAAGGAGATGGAGGACGAGCAGTACCTCAAGACGTTCAAGATCAACACCATCATCTCCCACCTGTCACTGCAGCTGCTGCAGCACAAGCCGGAGGACCACGTCGAGTTCGCGCGGCAGTGGCTGCTGCAGAGCCTCGAGACCAAGCACGCGCAGAAGAAGAAGCTGCGCAGGGTGCTGACGGAGGCGAACCCGCCGTACCACCCCAGCCCCGGCGGCGGCGACAGCAGCGGCGCCGGCGAGGACAACGGGAGCAGCGGGGCCACCTCGAGGATGGCAGGCAGCCTCGCCGGTATGAGCCTCGTCGAGCGCACGGGCCGGTCGGACACGACGGAGAAGGATCTGCTGCACGCCTCCTCCAGTGGACCCCACCCGTCGCTGCCGTCGGAGGGCGCGCACGTGCCCAGCACGGCCGCGGGAGGTTCGCTCGGGGAGCGCACGGAGGGGTCCGGCAACACCACGTCCATGTCCGCGTCGTTGACGGCCGGCGAGGCGCGGCGGCACCGCAAGGCGAAGAAGCGCGCCAAGAAGCGGGAGAAGGACGCGGCGGCGCCGGTGCAGCAGGTGCCGGAGCTCAAGGCGCGCGACGGCCCTCCCAGCCCCACCCTCGGCGGCGGCGCGGAGGGCGACCCCGTCCATGCGGTGGGCATGCCGAGCCACGGCACCACGCCGCGCGGGCCGCTGCGGGACTCGGCGGACTCCGACAAGGCGGACGCGCCGCAGCGCGGCAAGACGCCGCTGCATCCCTCCTCGGAGACGGATGGCGGCAGCAGCAGCAGCTCCGCGGACGAGGCCGGCTTCGTCGCCATGCGGGAGGTGACGCGGCAGAGCACCAGCGTCTCCACCTGGACGATGGAGGGGGGCGACGCGACGCCGATCGACCAGGGCAGCACCGCCACCAAGGCGCGGCGCGACTTACCCGTCGACCTGCTCCAGACCTGCCTGCCGCACTGCTACAGCTCCGAGGCGGTCGACACCTCCATCGACAACGGCGCGGCGAAGCAGGCGAGCACCAAGGGCAGCACCGGCGATGACGACACGGATGCCACCGGGCCGCAATCGCCCTTCAACACGACGACCGCCCTGCTCCTCGTGCGCTCCCCGACCGAGGCGGAGCTGCGCGCCGACCACGCGGCGGCCGCCACGCTGCCGCACGAAGAGGCGGCGGAGCCGTCACAGCAGGAGGCGCCGGAGCTCGACGTGGCTGCCATGTTCCCCGCCCTCGCGCACATGGTGACCCAGGAGGAGACGGACTTCGCCGTCTTCGCGCCTGTGATGTCCGTCGGCGGCGACGCGCGGGTGCCCAGCCACTCGCCGAAAGACCAGAGCACGGTGAGTGCGCCGGCCGGCCTGAGCGTCGCCGACGGGCCCTCCTCCTTCTGGGCGCGCGACGGCAACAAGGGCGCCGCGTCGCCGCTGGACCACAGCCACCCGCCGGCCGGCCCCGGCGCCGACGCAGCCACCGCCCCGCTGGCTGCCGTGAGCAAGGCGACCAAGGACAAGAACGCGCGCGGCGCCGATTTCTTCAGCCCCGTCGCCAACACGAGCTTCGGCTTCGGCACCGGCGTCTCCCACAACACGAGCTTCGCGCGCGTCAACCTGCATGCGCTGACGGAGGGGCTCGGCGGGCCGGTGGAGGGCGCGAGCAGCCGCGCGCGCTGGCGCACCGGCACCGGCCGCGTCGTCAGCCCGATGCGGCACGGGCCGGAGGAGGAGCGCAGCGCGAGCCCCATGTCGGAGTACAGCAAGACGGGGTCCATGCGCATGTACGAGGCGGGCGAGTTCCCCTCGCAGCCGGACTTGAACCTGTCGGCCCAGGCGGCCACGAACAGCCTCAGTCTGCGGGAGGGCTCGCCCATGCCGGATGCGCCCGTGCCGCACCACTCCGCGCTCGAGTCCGAGGGGTGCCGCGCGCGCGTGCTGGACCTCATGTCGCGGCTCACGACGAACCAGTTCCTCACCACGATGAACTTCCTGACGGAGCTCGTCGAGGGCGGCAACAAGAAGGAGGAGCACCCGCCGCCGGAGCCGCTCGGCTTTTCGGCGAGCACCCCGGTGCCCAGCGCCGCTGACATCTTCGCGGCGGGGGAGGCCTCCCTGTCGGCGCGCTCGGCCAACGTGGCGGCCATCATGCGGGACGCCCTCAGCCAGAGCGTGCTGCGCTCGATCCCGTCCGACCACGAGATCCCGCAGGGCTTCCGCGGCCTGCCCCCAGCGGACAGCCGGGCGGCCTCCGCACCGCCGATGGGCCCGTCCGTCTCCGCCGGCCCCGACGCCTCTCCTGTCTCGCGGGAGGTGACAGCGCGGGTCGCGCGCGCGCCCTCCGTGTCCGCCTCGCAGGAGGTCGCGGCGGCGGCGGCCAACACGGTGGTCGAGGTGCGCGCCGGCAGGGGGGCGGGCGCGTCGCCGCCCGCGCCGCCGCTCTGCGCCACGGAGGAGGAGGCGCCCGTGTTCCTCTTGACGCGCGAGGCGACGGCCGAGCCCTCGTCCTTCAGCACCGACGGCGAGGAGCAGAAGGACAAGGAAGGCGACGACGAGCGGAAGCGCGATGGCACAAGGAACAAGACGCCGGAGCCGCAAACCGCGGACAGGGAAAAGGTGGAAGCGCCGCAGGGCGACGAAGCGGCGGAAGTGGACGAGGCCGAAGCGGACGCCGCGCACGGCCGCGAGCAGCCGACGGACCTGCGCCGCAGCTCGCTCACGATGGCGGCGGTCGTCAGCGATCCGCTCGACGGCGACCACGCGGAGAGCGGGACGCCCAAGTCGATGCCGTCGATTCTGTTCCTCAGCCCTAGCAGCGGCTCCCCCACCAGCACCGCGCCGCTCAACGTGGAGGAGAAGGAAACCGCCTTCCCACAAAAGTCCCCGCTCCAGCCGCCCGCCGCGGCCCCCGCCGCCGCCGCCCACGACTTCGTCTCCACCTCCTCCGAGCCCTTCACCGCGACGTCGACGAACGACGTGGCGGTGACGGCGGCCGCGACGGCGACCAGCAGCAGCCGATGGCACAAGCTGCAGCTCCACACGGACCCACTGGATCTCGGCCCGCCGCAGATGGAGCGCTACGAAACCCACAAGGGCTTCGGCGGTAAGCGCGGCAAGGACAGCGCCCACGTCTTCGCGAAGTCGCAGATCGACCCCATGACGCTGCTCAGTGTGCCGATGATGGAGCAGCGGTGGTCCGCGACCCCTCACGTCGAGGGGGCCCACTCCCAGCGGACGCCGAACGTGAAGCCGCGCCACTCGTCGCACCAGCGGCACAGCCACAACTACCGCCACCACACCCACAGGGGGTTTTCAGAGAGCCACTTTGGGACCATGCTGTCGTTGGCAAACAACAGCTTCGAGGCGGCTACGCCGCTGCAGTTCGCTGTCCCGCACGAGGCGAGCCGACTCACGCCGCCGGTCCTCCTCCCTGGCACCTCCAACACCGCGACGAGCGATTTTCTGTACCCAGACACGGCACTGGAGAACAATATGGTGAGTGTGAACACGTCCAGCAGCAACACGAACCAAAACAACAACAACAACAACAACAACAATAACAATATGCACCTCTCGGATGGCCTGCGTGGCGCGTCCGCCGACAGCATGTCGGAGGTTGTGTCCGGCAAGGCGGCGACGGGGAGCGTGCCCACGGCGGCGCTTCCGGCGGACGCGGGCGAGCCCCCCACCGTCGCCCAGGCGAAGAGCAACTTCTTCAACGCCGAGGGGGGGGACCACCTCCAGGCAGACGAGCTGCAGCAGGTGCGGGACTCCTACATCCGCTTCGACGCCTTCGCGGCGCTCGACGAGACGCAGCTGGAGACGATGATCCGCTGCACCACCCGCCACGTCTACGAGGACGGCGCCGTGCTGCTGCGGGAAGGGGAGACGGGGCAGAGCCGGCTGCTGCTCGTCCTGGCCGGCAAGCTCGTGTGCACCCGTAAAGGGCTCCTCGTGCGCGTCGTGCAGGCCGGCCAGTTCTACAGCGTCGTGGACGAGTGCTACAACTTCGACCGCTGCCGCCAGACGGTGGTGACGAGCGGCCCGACCATTGTCTACGCGCTGTCCAAGATAGACTACGAGAAGCTCATCCTCTTCGAGAAGGACGCGCGGCAGTATTTGTTTCTGCAGTACGTCAACAAGTCCGCCTTCTTCAGTCGGCTGTCGACCGAAAACAAGATGCGCATCGCCGACGCGCTGCGGGTGTGCCGGATGCCGAAGGGGAGCGTCCTTATGCACCGCCACAGCCCCGTCGAGTGGCTGTACCTCATCATGTCCGGCGAGGTGCGGCTGACGGCGAAGATCATCAAGCCGCATCCCGGCGAGGTGGCCGCGGCGAGCACCAACAACAACAGCAACACGAGCGACCCCAACCACGAGGGCGGCGTGGACCCGACCAGCTTCGATCCGGCCTGTGTGCCCAACCAGTCCCTCCTCGAGGGCAGCACGACGGCGGGCAGGACGAAGGGGTACTCCATCACGCGGAGACCGAAGAGTGCGAAGCGCAAGACCGAGGTGATGCTCGCGACGGAGGCGGACCCCCTCACGAGCATGACCGACAGCCCGACGCCCCCCGGCGCCTCGAGCGACGCCTCTCCGCTGCTGCCACAGCAGGGACATAAGAGTAAGCGGGCCTCCGCGAACGGCAGCTTCGGCACCGGCGCCGTGTACACGCTCACGTGCGGCACGGGGCAGCTGGTGGGCGAGTGCGAGTACGTGTTTCGCAGCAAGGGCATCTTTGACGCCGTGGCCGTGACGCCGCTGCAGGTCGCGCGTATCAACCGCCTCCACCTCCAGGCGATCCTCTCGCGTCAGGCGCTCGACAGTGTGAAGTACTTCATCGGGACGAACGAGCACTACAACTTCTTCCAGGCGGTGATGCCGGAGTCCATCCAACAGGAGGTGCGCGCGGTCATCATGCGGCGCAAGGTGGCGCGCGACCTCTACGCGCAGCGCGAACAGCTCCTCAGCAGCAAGCGCAGCGGCCACAGCGACTCCAAGGAGCGCCGCCGGCTGATACGGCGCTCGACCATGCAGAACGTGGCCGCCGCGAGCTGCTACTCCCCGCAGCTCTTCCACGGCAGCATCGACGGCGTGGGGAGCGGCAGCTACGTGCACGGCAGCAAGGCGGACCTCCCGCGCTCGAACACCTTGACGACGTGGAACACGGCCAACACGGAGGAGGCCGCCGACGGCCGCAGCGCCAAGCGGTCGCAGGACAAGCGGCGCCTATCCCGGTCGTCCATGCTCGGGAACGAGTTGCGCGCGAGCTCGGACGCGGTCAGCCCGGACCCCGCGAGCCCCTCGCGCGCCGCGCTGCCGACGCCGCAGGCGGGTGTGTCCTCGGCGTCGCGCAAGACATCGCACACGAAGAACCGGCACCCACCGCTGTCCTCGCGGCACCACTCCGGCAACGGCAAGCGCACCTCGCGCCACTCGTCGTCGCAGACCCAGGCGCGCATCAACGCGGATGGGGAGATTGTCTTCTCCGGCAGCCGCAACATGTACCGCTTCCCGGTGCGCGCGCTCCGACTCGCGAACACGGTCTTCATCGCCGTGATCGCGGACGGCACCATCATCCGCTGGAACGCCGTCGCGCAAGAGGCAACCGGCTACGCCCCCTTTCAGGTTGTCGGACAGAACATCTTCCACTTCCTCGTTGGGAACGAGAGCCGCGACTGGCTCCGCGCGACGCTGCGGCTGGCCTCCGGCTACGCCGGGCGGTGGGACGAGTTTGTGCAGTCCAACCTCGCGGCGCCCACGCACTACACCTTTCACTGCAAGGGCAACCTCTCCACCGCGAACCTGGTGCTGTCCCCGGTCCCGTCCGTCATCAGCGCCTCGTCGGAGGTGCTGCTGCTCGTCGGCCACGAGGAGCAGTCGAAGGCGGCGAACACCTTCAACACGGACGTCGCGCTGTGGCTGCGGCAGTCCCTACAGCCGCACCTGCAGAGCTTCCAGGAGGACCTCCGGCGGCTGGAGCAGCAGGACTGGCGCTTCTCCCCCGAGCGCGCCCTCGCCCTGCGGGCCGACCTCAGCGTCTGCATGGCGATGGTGGAGCAGTACACGAACCTCTCCCAGGTCAACATGGACACCGTCTCCGAGTCGTGGAAGCCGCTGCGGCTCGTGCGGGTGGTGGAGGGCTTCCTGCCGGAGGCGAGCCACACGGTGGCCAAGGCGTGCGCGAACGGCCTCTTCAACTGCAACATCAACGAGGTGACACCCCGCGCGGAGGTGTTCATGGACCTGAACCGCGTCATGAAGCTGCTGCGGCTGATGCTGCAGATCGCGCTTCTCACGCGCGCGGAGGGGGAGCAGCTCGTTGTCGACCTCACCGTGTCCGCGGTCGAGCCGGACATGAGCGCGGCCGCGATGGGCGGCCTCGAGCCGGCGCCCACCGCGGGCATGAGCAGCTCCTCCAGCGCACCGGTGCTGGACCAGAAGGGCAGAGGCATCGCGGTCCTGCACCACGCCGCGGCCACCGTCGACGGCGACGCACCCACCGCGGCAGCACCGGGCGACTCGCCGCTCTTCATGCCCGCGTCGCTGCCCGTCGTCGCGACGCACGGGCCCAGATCCCCGCTGGCCGACCCCACGCACAGCGCCACCGAGGCGGGGAACCGCAAGACGGTAAAGCTGCTGCCGTCGTCGCTGCGCCGCATCCGCATCCAGCTGACGTACAACGGCGCGGTCATCCCGGCCTTCGCGGACGGCAGCGGGAGGGAGGGGCGGCGGCCGGACGCGAGCACGGCGGACCCCAGCAGTGAGTCTTCCTTTGCCGCGGACGCGCCGCCGCGCCCGGAGGAGACCCTCATCGATCAGGTGAACCACACGATGAAGTCCATGGGCGGCGTGCTGTACGGGTTCACGCGGCCGTACGTGGAGCGAAACATGCTGCGCGTGGAGCTGCCGCTGCTGGTGGTGCCCGGCGCGGCCGAGGGCGAGGACGGCATCGACAAGGGGAACAGCGCCTCGGACACGTTGCCGATGGACGGCATCGACGGCATGATGGACTTGCACCGCGGCGGCGGCGGCACGCTCGTCTCCAGCGTCGGTCGCACGGTGCTGCTGGCGGACAACAATCGCCTCGAGCAGCAGCTGCTGTGCGGCGTGCTCTGGTCGCGGCAGCACGCCGTCGTGCCGGTTAGCAGCTTCCGCGACCTCATGCGGAAGGTGCTGGAGCCCAAGGGCGCTGACATCCTGCTCATTGAGCCGCTGCAGCTCGACATCACCGCGGAGGACTACGAGGACATCGAGGGCGACGATCCGTTCGACGACCTGCTCGCCGCGTCGATGCACATGGTGCTGGTGGTGCTCGCCACGGACTTCACCGACTGGCGTGTGCAGAAGCTGCTGGACCGCAACGGGGTCATCGAGCTGCCGAAGCTCCACTCCGCGCCGCTCGTGCACATCGCGATGCAGGAGGCGGAGCGCATGGTCGCGGAGATCCGGGAGGAGGAGGAGCGCATCGACCGCATCCGCCGCACCTTTGTGAACGCGCGCGAGGACCACCACAAGCTCGGCCGCATCATCGGCTCCGGCACGTTCGGCGATGTCTACGAGGTGGAGGATGTGCTGACCGGCGGCAAAATGGCGATGAAGCGCATGCGCATCCACGACACGCTCACCGCGGACGAGGTGCTACACGAGATCCTCGCCATGACGGCACTCCGCCACGAAAACATCATCCACTACTTCTTCTGTGAAAAAGAGAACGAGACGACGCTGCGGCTTTACATGGAGCTCGCGACGGGCGGCTCGCTACTGCAGCTCGTGCGGCGCAGCGAGGGGCAGCCCCTGCCCTTCGACCGCACGGTGCACTTCCTGACCGACCTCTGTCGCGGCCTCGCCTACGTTCACAGCCAGCACTACGTGCACGCAGACCTCAAGTCCGCGAATCTCCTACTCGACGCCCGCAACCGCCTCAAGATTGGCGACTTCGGCACCTCCAAACAGCTCCGCCCGGGCCAGAAGCTGCACAAGATGATGGGCACGCCGCTGTACATGGCGCCCGAGGTGCTCACCGCCGACGAGACCACGAAGGAGGGCGGGTACGACTTCAAGGCGGACATCTGGTCCGTCGGCTGCATCGCACTGGAGATGGCGACCGGCTGGCCGCCGTTCCACCACATCGAGAGCTCACACGGCCTCGGCATCATGAAGTACCTCAGCGACCTGGTCGAGACGCCGGACCTGTCGCCGCTGTTCCGGGGCAACCCGCTCGTGTACGAGTTTGTGAAGAGCTGCCTGGACGTGGACCCGCGCAACCGGCCGAGCGCGCAGGACCTGCTGCGCTTCGAGCTGCTGCAGGGCGCCGTCAGCAGCAAGCGCGCGGAGCGGATGGTGAAACGCGCCGAGATGCTGTACAAGCTCAACAAGTACGCGGCGATGCGCGACGACGGGGCGCAGACAGACAGCCAGCGCGACAGCGCGGACAGCGAGAACAGCGGGGCACTCTTCAACGGCCACCAGAGCGGCAGCGACTACGACATGTCGCCGGCCGATGCGGCGCTGCTCGCGTACAACGACAGCGAGAACTTCGATGCCGCCGAGAGCGTCTTTTTCTCGTCCGGCTACTCGAGCAGCTACAGCGGGTCCTCCACGGCGAGCGGCAGTGGCTACACGAACAGCAGCACGGTATCAGAGGAGGGGGAGGAGGAAGCGTTCAGCAGCGGCATGGAGGGGGACAACGAGAACAGCACGCGGCCAACGACGCCGTACCCCCCGGTGCAGCAAGGCAGGCCGGCATCCACATCATAGAACATGAAGCTGGATCAGCCTCACCAACCGCGGCGGACCGGGGAAGAGGAGCGAGTAGCTGAGTGGGGCCGCACTGGGCCTCACGGAAAGGAGGTGCGTACATACTTATTATATATATATATATATATATATATATAACTGCATCTGTATGGAATGCTTCTGTACATTAGTGCACTTTGCTTTTGTCTGTGTTTTATATTGCTATTATTCTCATTGTTTTCCTTTCTCTCTTCCTTCCTTGGAAATGAAAAAAAAAACATTATAAACAGCATGTGGGTTTTTTTTTAATCAATTGTAATATGCATGCATTTGTTAATCCACCCACTTTATTAGCATAAAAAAAAAACACTGTATATGCACACAAATAATACTAATTAATTAATATCACTTATGCTTATTGAACACCTCTTCATTTTATTATTATTATTCACAACAACAAAAAAAAAACATTGTATATATGCATGCATACCACGAAACTCTGTTGCCAAGATTGCGTGCGGTCGTCCGAATACACGTACACATGTACACCCTCTGCATCTCTCCCCGCTCGCTCCTCTCCTCTGCCCACAGCAAGCACTAGACCCGACAGAAGCATCCCTCATGGAAGAGCGCGAGCTCGTGACGTTGGCGCTCGGCAATTACGCGACCCTCGTGGCCGCGCAGTGGTGCAACGGCAGCTCCGCCTACGACGTGCACCACCACACGCTGTACCGCGAGTACCGCGGCGACGCCCTGCTCTGCGGCCACGTCGCGGACGACGCGACGGTGACGGCCGGCCGCGGCCAGGTCCGCCGCGTGCCGCGCGTGCTGCTGCTGGACGCGCCGCACGCCGCCACGCTGCAGGACGTGGGCCGCCTGCGGGCGGAGATGGCGGAGGCGGAGCAGCAGCGCGCGGCAGACGAGGAAGCGGAGGCGCCGCCGTCGCAGCTCCTCAAGGCCCCGGCCGCCGCGCTCACGCGTGAAGAAGAGGACCTGCACAAGCTGCTCCACTTCGCTCAGAAGAAGTGGTCCGACCGCTTTGCGCACCCACCGGAAGAGGAGGACGAAGAGGCGCAGGCGGACGAGGAGGGGGATGACGAAGAAGACGAGGAGGGGGAGCAAGACTTCTGGTACACGACCACGAAGAAGGCAGAGGACGGTGCGCCTGCCGCGGGGGCGAAGCGCAAGAAGGGGAAGCACGCCACGCCCGCCCTCTTCCGCGAGAAGGACGCGCTCGTCCCGTGGTGGCGCTACATCACGACGGGGCTGCACCCGGACAGCCTTGTCACGCTGCGGCCGCTGCCCGCCGCGGAGGGCGAGGTGCCCGCCTACCACAGCTACAGCGGCGGCAGCGGCGCCGTCGCCGGCGGGGACGACCTCTGCCTCTACGAGGACGCGCTGCGGCGCCAGCTGGAGGACGCAGACCGGCTGCAGGGCCTCCAGTGCTACGTGGACGCGGACTCCATGTTCGGCGGACTCGCGCAGCGCGTGCTGGAGAACACGCTGGACGAGGCCGGCAGCAAGACGAGCGTCGCCGTGTGGTCCCTCTTCGCCCCGCTGCCGGCCGCCTTCTGGGACACGGCCGCCGCCGCCCACATCAACTTCGCGGACCGCCGTCGCGAAGAGACGGTGCTGAACCGGATGCTCGCGACGGTGCAGCTGTCCGCGCCGTCCTCGGTCGTGTACACGCCCATCGAGATCAAGGACTGGCCCGCCTTCTTCCGGCTGCCGCCCGCGCACGCCGACTGGCTCGAGCACGACCCCTCGACCGCGCAGTACATCGCCGCGGTGACGGACACGGCGCTCTACGGCGTGCGCGACCGCAGCTGCGTGAGCGCGGCCGCGGCCGGGCCGGCCTACTACCTGCCGCAGTGGTGCCACACCGTGCGGCCGTCACCGTCGCTGCGCGTGGCCGCGCTGATGGGCGCGCTGCCACTGCCGCTGCAGGCCCCGCCGGCGCCCGTCCCGCATAAGCGCACGCGCGCGGAGGGCGGTGGCGCCGAGGAGCGGTCGCGGGTCGACCTCTGGGACGTGCTGACCGCGCTGCCGCTGCTTCCCGACGCGCAGCGGGCGGCCGCCGCCGCCGCGCGGCGGGACCACCGCCCGTGCGCGCCGGTGGCGCCGGGCGGCGGGCAGGGCTATGTGAGCCTCTCTCACGCGATGCGGCACCCGGTGGACAGCGAGGCGGGCCGGGTGCTGGGCCACGCCGTCAGCCTCCGCGGCGCCGGCGACCTCGCCGCGGAGACGTATGGCGCGCATGAGGCGCTGCTGCGCTACGCGCTGCCGCTGCGCACGAACCTGTACCTGCCGCTACTCACCGCCACCCCGTACCCCGTGTCGCAGACGTTCCCTGCGGAGCTGCTCGCGTGGGCGGCCGCCGACGCGACCGCGGCGGAGCGGGAGGCGGGCGCGCGGACGCAGGCGCGGGCGGCGGAGCGCGCGGGGTCGGGCGACGCCACCCTCAACGTGGCCGCACACGTGCTGTCCACGTACAACTCCTACGACATGCTCGCGCCGCTGGCCGCGGCCGCGAAGCCGCTCGTGCGGCGCAGCACGCACCGCTACAACGCCACCTACCACATGGAGACGGAGGAGTGGCAGGAGAAGCTGGAGCAGCTGCAGGAGATCGTGGACGACTACCGACACGAAGATTATGTGGTTGAGGATAATGAGGAAGGCGACTGGTAGGCGTGCCAGACTAAAACGGGAAAATAGGATAGAATCATCGATTAATAACGAATAGTAAGATCGAAAAAAAAAAAAAGTATTCCGTGGTAGCTGGTTCCTCCTTGTGTCAATGATGTTGTTACACTTTCCATTTACTCTTCTAAATATGGATGGCTTGTGATGTAGCATTCTCTGCTCTTTCTTCATGTTTCTCATCCTCCATCACAGAAGCAAACACGCACACCCACACATACACATACACATACATACATGTCGACCTCAACGATAGAAAAGGCGCTCGCCCCCTTCCTCGTGGCGCCACCCATCTTCCACGATGCGGCGAAGCACACCGAGGGGGACAGCCGCGCGCCGACCAGCCCGCTGGTCACACGGAAGCCCTTTGTGGCGGACGAGCTCGTGCTGATCCCGAGCCCTTTCCCCAGGCGCCGCGCCACCATCGCCATGACGGGCTGCGACCGCGTGTGCGACGCGGACTGGCTGCGGCTGCAACGCCGCGAGGACGACAGCGCGGCGCCGGTCGCACTGGCCCTGCGGCAGGAGGGGCTGTGGGACGAGGGCTACTTCGTCCATCCGACGGCCCTGCCGGTGCATGAGGGGAGGCGAGAGGGGACCGAACCGAAGAACGCGGAGGGCGACGCAGCCACACGCACCTCGAAGGCGACAGGGGCGCGCGTCGACGGGCCCTACAAGAGGGTGTCACGCACGCAAGGGAAGAACCCGTTTCAAAACCTGACGTTTATTTTTGATGAGGCTGCGACGAACTTCACGGCCGTGCTGTGCACGCTGCAGCACAACGGCCTCGGCTTCCTCTCGCATCGCAAGAACATGGTGGAGAGCAGCAACAGTCAGTTCAAGAGTAAGTGGTCCTTCAAGTACCTGAAGCGGCCGCTGCCGAGCGACTTTGTGAACATCAACATCTACCGCTTTCAGAAGCTGAACCACCTGCCGCAGAGCGGTCGTATCAGCCGCAAGGACGAGCTGCACCAGACGCTGCTGCAGGCGCTGGCACCGCACCGCGCGCTGTTCGACACCGCCTTTGCACACACACTCAACCGCGACGAGCGCTTCTTTCCGCTGGGGTGGCTCGTGCCGGGGGAGGCCGCCGCATGCGAGGCGGCGCTGCGCCGCGCGGACCACACGGGGCGGCTCTTCATCATGAAGCGCGTGGGGGGCACGGGCGGGCTGGACATCTCCCTCCTCCGCGCGGGGCCGTCCTTCACCCTCGCGGAGGCGCTCGCGGCCGTGCCCTCCGGCGCGGCGCCGGCCGCTGCGGTGCCGGGCGCCGCCGCCGGCCCCAAGACGTACATTGTGCAGGAATATGTCGACAACCCGTATCTCATCCACAACCACAAGTTCGACCTCCGCGTGTACGTCGTCGTCACGTCGTGCTACCCGCTGCGGATGTACATTTATAAGGAGGGCTTGGTGCGCATCGCCACCGCGGCGTACTGCCGGGACGACGGCGGGGACCCCGCAGAAGCGGCCGCGAGCGGCGGGCTCGCCCCCATCGGCCAGCTCACCGCCCACCTGACGAACTTCACCCTCAACAAGGAGAGCGACAACTTTGCCGCTGGGGCGCCTCCCGGGCCCGCGGCGGCCGACGACTTCGCCTTCCCCTCGTACAAATGGTCCTTCGCCGCCTTGGAGGCGTACATGGAGGAGGAGAACGAGCGGCGGCGCCGCAGCGGAGCGGGCGGCACCATTGACTTCGCGGCCACAATGCAGCGCGTGCGACTGATGCTCGTCCAGGTGTTCTTGGCCATGTGCCCGCATGCGCGCGCCGCGCTGGACGACATCCACGCGAAGCAGGAGGCAAAGCCGAACGCGGACCGCCCCGCTGCTGCTGCTGCGGCGGCGGCGGCGGACGCGCCGCCGGTGGTGCTGCTGCGCCACGCGGCGCCGGTGCGGGTGGAGGCGCCGGGCCGCGTGCCCTGCACCCACCGCGGCGTCAGCCCCTACTTCCAGATCTTCGGCGTCGACGTGCTGCTGCGGTACAGGGACCAGGAGGCCTTCGAGCGCGCGCAGCGGTCGACGCCGGGGCCGGCGCCGCAGCCGCCCGCGGAGCTCTTCCCCGTGCTCCTGGAGATCAACAGCATGCCCTCCCTCAGCACCCATTACACGCTGCTCGACCAGTGCATCAAGGGCAACGTCGTCGCGGACGCGCTCACGCTGGCCGGTCTCACCTCGCCGTTTATCAAGCCCTCCCCCGCCGGGCCCAGAGGCGCGGAGCCGGCGGGCGCTGACGCGGAGGCCGGGAAGAAGCCCGCCGCCTCTCCCCATGCACCGGTCCTCCGCCCATCGCAGAGAGCCTTTCTGCAACAGTTTGTGTCTCCGCGTGCTGACGCAGCTGACGAAACGGCGGATGCGCTGGAGGTGCCGGACTCACTCGTTGCCGATGCGTGCATGACGCTGGAGGAGGAGCGGCAACGGGCGGGGAACTTCGACTGTGTGTTTCCGTCGAAGGACGCGGTGGCGCTGTTCGCGCCGCGCGGCGGGCAGGCGGCCGCGGACAGCGGGGACGGGGCCCCGTACGTGCGGTACGACAACGAGGCACTGCTGACCCCACTGGACTACATTCTCTGTGAGTGGGAGAATCTGCGCGGCGAGTAGAGCATAACTGTATAGTAGGACGAGTAACGCATACAGACAGGTAGCACGCGCGGTGCGAGTAGGAGGGAAAAGAAAAGGATGACTGTTTCAAACGAACACAGTATCTGTGTCATGTCAACAATCCAATCGCTGTGATGTAACATTATACATGACATGTTTTCGCTCTCTTCTCTCTCTCCTTTTCTATCTCGCTAGCTATGTCTCTCATTCCCACATAATAAAGAAGGATTTTGCCTCTTCATATTGCTTCACATATGATTCAACATGGATGAACTTGTCCTCCGCAGATGTGCAAGGAAATGTATTTTCCTTGTACAACAGGCTGTATAAACACATCCGAATGAAGTAGAAGTATGTAGAGACGGCAACAGTAATAATTAGTATGGATATCCGCAAGCGCATGCCGCGTATCGCGTTGTGTCTTCGCTGCATGTTTCTGTTCCTCATATTCCTTTTATGTTATCTGTTTTTTTGTTGTTGTTGTTGTTGTTGCTGTTGTTGTTATGTGTGGACGGCAAAGAGCCCTGTGAAGACTGTCTCTCATGGAGTTCTCTCTGTCCTTTTCAACCCCCACGTACGACCGCCACTACATGATTCAACATGGATGAACTTGTCCTCCGCAGATGTGCAAGGAAATGCATTTTCCCTGTTCAAAAGGCTGTATAAACACATCCGAATGAAGTAGAAGTATGTAGAGACGGCAACAGTAATAATTGGTATGGATATCCGCAAGCGCATGCCGCGTATCGCGTTGTGTCTTCGCTGCATGTTTCTGTTTCTCATATGCCTTTTATGGTATCTGCTGTTTATTTGTTATGTGTGGACAGCAAAGAGCCCTGTGAAGACTGTCTCTCATTATGTTTCTCTCTGTCCTTTTCAACCCCCACGTACGACCGCCACTACATGATTCAACATGGATGAACTTGTCCTCCGCAGATGTGCAAGGAAATGCATTTTCCTTGTACAACAGGCTGTATAAACACATCCGAATGATTACCGTATAGATGCCTTTTTTTATAGATCACAACATTATTTCCGCTTTCGGTTCGTGGCGTATATATAATTACAGATTTTGACAATGCGGTAGTGAATTGGCGCATGGCATTACACAATGGCTTTGCCCTTATGCTCTGTCTCTCTTGTCCGTTTGTTATGCTCATCATAATGAAGGAAAAGAAAAATAAAAGAAGAAAGCTCCCCTACTCAGCGTCATGAACGCGGCCCCAGCGGTGGCGACGGCCCGCAAGTCCGCGACGCTGGTGCTGCTGGCCAGCCACCGCCTGCGCACGCGCCAGACGACCCCGAGCGCGGCCGCCGGCGCCGCGGCGAACGACATCGAGGTGCTCCTGATGCGGCGCCACGCCAAGGCGCGCGTGATGCCTGACATGCACGCCTTCCCCGGCGGCGGTCTGGAGGACCAGGACCTCGCCCTCGCGCGCCGCCAGCTCGGCGGCGGCGCGGAGGTGGTCGAGGTGGCCGAGCGCGCGGCGCGGCTCGCCGCGCTGCGCGAGACCGCGGAGGAGACGGCGCTCGTGCTGCGGCCGGACCTCGCGCTGGAGACCGCCAAGGCCTTCCGCGCGGCGCGGCCGGCCGGCGCCCCGACCTACGCGCCGGAGGCAGCCGCCGCGCTGCGGACGCTCGGCCACTGGACGACGCCGACGACGGTGCGGTACCGCAACGAGACGTACTTCTACACGGCGATTGTGCAGCCGGCGGCGTGCGGCGCGGCGCCGCAGGAGGTGCGCATGACGGAGCAGGCGGACGAGGTGGACGGGCTGACGTGGATGCGGCCGGTGGACGCGCTGCGGCAGCACGAGGACGCCGCCCAGCCCTTCATGCTGCCGCCGCCGACGTTCTTTCTCCTGCGCGCGCTCGCGGCGCTGCCGCCGCTCGCGGAGGTCGCCGCCGCGTGGCGGCGCGTCCCGCCGGCGAGCACGGCGGACGTCCACACGTACCAGTGCGTCACGCCGGTTGTGCGGGGGGAGGGCGAGCACGTGCGGCACATCCAGATCCCGGACCGCTATTACAACCCGGCGCTGCTGAACCTGCGGCCCACGGCGGAGGGGCTGCCGGCGGTGCTGGGGCGGGGGTGCTACCAGTACGTGGACGCCTCTCTTGCCGGTGGGCGTGTCACGGCGCTGGTGGGCGGCGCCACGGAGGAGGGGACGGTGTGCCAGATGATTAAGCATTAGTCCAGCTAGTTAAACGTGAGTGAGTGAGAGAGGTTGTAATTGTTTTTTGGTGTTGTTTTGTGCAATGGGGCATCGCAAAGAAAAACTTCTTGCTCTTACCATTCTTATACCTTGCTCCTGCACATTGCATTCACGGTTTCCTGTCACATTATATCAATTGTTTTCTTTTTCTGTTTTCATGTTTATTTGTTTCCCTCGAGCCATTATATCGCTTAGCCATGCATCACCAGTAAATCCAAATCGCGTTGTCTTTTCCCTCCCACTCCTCTTTGTTCTGTTTTCTTTTAGTCTATATCGTTGAGTTTCCGTTGCTTTTTTTTATTATTTCTTGTCATTACCAATAGTTTGTGTTTGGTCTTATACACATATACCAGTGTGATTGCACTTATTTCCATCTGTATCGTACTTTCCCCTACTCGCTGCCACTTGCACGTGAAAATGACGAGCTACTTTCTCGTGTGCTCCGTCCCGTCGGACGATGACACCAAGTCGAACAACATCTTTCTGAACCCGGCCGACTACAAGCAGAGCATCGCGGCCGCCGCCCAGGGCTTCGTGATGGTCAATCAGTACCCCTTTGTCGTGAAGCCGCACCCCAACGTGCCGGCCGGCAGCATCGCCTTGAACGGCATCCAGCGCCGCATGCTGAACCTGTCGACGGCGGCGGGCAGCACGGTGAGCCTGCAGCCGATGGCGTCGCCCAAGCAGCCCGCCATCGTGCAGCTGAATTTCCGTGTGGAGCACTTCGTGGCCAGCAAGAAGGGCGGCGCGATCGACTGCGTGGAGTTCACGAAGGACGTGCACAAGTTCTTCAACGGCCAGGTTCTGCGCGACACGCAACAACTCGCGGTCGTGATGACGAACGGCATGCGGCTGCTGGCGACGCTGGAGGGCCTGATGCTGGACCCCAGCGTGCCCACCAAGACGGACGACATGGGTCTCTTCACCAACAACGCGGTCGTGCTCGTGACGACGACGGAGAAGAGCGAGATCACGCTCACGAACGTGTCGGAGAAGCAGCTGGACGCGCAGCAGAGTAGCATCGTGCAGGACTTCGATCTCGAGAACCTCGGCATCGGCGGTCTGCACGCGGAGTTCGGCCAAGTGTTCCGCCGCGCCTTTGCGAGTCGCATCTTCCCCGCCTCCTACGTGAAGAAGCTCGGCATCAAGCACGTGAAGGGCGTGCTGCTCTTCGGCCCGCCGGGCACCGGCAAGACGCTCATCGCCCGGAAGATCGGCGAGATCCTCAAGTGCCACGAGCCGAAGATTGTGAACGGCCCGGAGGTCTTCAGCAAGTACGTCGGCGGCACGGAGGAGAACATCCGGAAGCTCTTCGCTGACGCGGAGGCGGAGCAGGCCTCCAAGGGCGACCAGTCCCAGCTGCACCTCGTCATCTTCGACGAGTTCGATGCCATCTGTAAGCAGCGCGGTGCCGTCCGCGACTCCACCGGCGTGAACGACAACGTCGTCAACCAGCTCCTCTCCAAGATCGACGGTGTGAACTCGCTCAACAATGTGCTGCTGATCGGCATGACGAACCGCAAGGACCTCATCGACGAGGCCATCCTGCGGCCGGGCCGCTTTGAGGTGCACGTCGAGATCGGACTGCCGGATGAGCCGGGCCGCTTCGAGATCTTCCGCATCCACACGCGCGGCATGCGGGACAACAAGGTGATGGCCAGCGACGTCAACCTGGAGGAGCTCGCCGCGCTGACGAAGAACTACTCCGGTGCCGAGATCGAGGGTGTGGTGCGCGCGGCCACGTCGAACGCGTTCAACCGCCACATGGACCGCGACCACCCCGGCAAGGTGGTGGACCCCGACAACATCTTCATCGGCCACGCGGACTTCATGGCCGCGATCGACGAGGTGACGCCCGCGTTCGGCCAGGCCAAGGAGGAGTGCGCGAACCTGAAGCGCGGCGGCATCCTCGAGTACGGCCCCATGTGGGAGGCGGTCAAGTCGCGCTGTCAGCGCTACGTGCAGCAGCTGAACAGCGACGGCAAGCGCATCCAATCGCTGTCGGTGCTCATCGACGGCCCCACCGGCTGCGGCAAGTCCGCGACCGCGGCCTACCTGGCCGAGCTCGCCGGCTTCCCCTACGTGAAGGTCATCTCGAGCGAGGACATGGTCGGCTACGGCGAGGCGCAGAAGGTGAACATCATCCGCAAGTCGTTCGAGGACGCGTACAAGTCCCCGGCGAGCTGTATCGTGCTGGACGACCTGGAGCGTCTCATTGAGTTCTCGCAGCTCGGCGGGCGCTACAGCAACGCGCTGTTGCAGGCGCTTCTCGTGCTCGTGAAGAGGCCGCCGCCGGAGAACAAGAAGCTGCTCATCATCGGCACCACGTCGCAGCACGACATCATGGACAGCCTCGAGCTGGTCTCTTGCTTCGCGGTGAAGCTACAGGTGCCGCTGCTGCAGGCCGACGCGCTGCCCATCGTCGCCGCGCAGATGGGTATCCAGTTCGCGACCCGGCAGGACGCGTCCAGCTGCATGGACCTCTTCCCCCGCGCGCTGCCGCTGCGGCAGCTCATGCTGCTGCTCGAGACCGCGGCGGAGAGTGTCAACGGTGGCAAGCCCGTCGTCACGTACCAGTCCTTCCAGCAGTCGCTCGAGTCTGCGGGTATTTACTGAGTGCATAGGGTGCATGCTTTTTGGAAAGAGCAGGGCCAAAAAGAAAAAAAAGTAGAAAAAAAAAAGCGATAATGCTAAAACAGAAAACCTCGTTAATATGCTAAAGAGGATATTAACAATATACTTGCATTGATCGTATCATCATTGAATAATGAGTGAGAAAAAAGAAAAGAAGATAAACGTTTTGACCTTTGTTTTACTTGTGACACTAGAAAAAAAAAAGGAGAGTATTCCATTATTCTACCTGCTGCCACTTCGTATCTCCCTCCTTCACCTTCTCCTCTTCGTTACCCTTAGCTTAGTATGTATACCTCTAACGCCTCCAATCCTACGAATCTCACCGAAGCGCGTAACAATAATAATAATAATAATAATAATAGCAATGTCGCAAAGGACAACACCAAAACGGCTGGCAGCGCTGGACTAGACTCCTTCTTCCCTTACGTCAGCGCGGCGACGCTCACGTACACGACGGCGCCGTACCCCTTCTTGCTGGAGCCCATCTGGTCCTCGCTCTTTCTGCAGAAGCGCGAAGAGGAGGCCGCGCGGCAGAACGCGAAAAAGTCGGAGCAGCTCATCCAGCGCATGCAGCTTGAGGATGAGGAGGAGCAGCAGCTCTTCCAGCGGGCCGCGGGCGGACTCGACGACGACGACGAGAACGAGGGCAGCTCCCCGCGCGCCGGCGGCCTCGCCGCGCACGCCAACCGCTACTACACAAGCGGTCTCACCGCCGTGCAGGGCTGGATGCAGCGCGCGTGGACGGGGGTGAAGACGTTCACCGCGAACCGCTCCGTGTCGCAGCGCCAGCTCTGCTTCACGCAGCTCTTTGAGCGCCAGCTGGAGCAGCTGCCGCCGGCCGTGGCGGGCCCGGCCGTGTACCCGCCCTCCAGGATCGCCCCCACGCGGCAGACTCGTCACGGCACGGAGGCGGAGAGCAACATCACAGACGCCTGCTCCGTGTCCCCGCCGCCGAGCAGCGCCGCCTCGCGCGACGCGGCGCCGCTGCCGCCCGGCTCGACCGTGTTCGCGAGTGTGTGCTGCGCTGTGATGAGCCTCGGCCAGCCGCAGGCCGGCACGCTGTTCCTCACGAGCGAGGGCTTCTACTTCGCCTCCGATGTGCTCCTCGAGCGCGAGATGAACTCCAAGTCGCATGGCAACAACAACAACAACAACAACAACAAGGCGAACAGCGTCCACGCGGACGGTGGGGCGAACCACGACTACGCGGCGCTCCGGCTCGCCTACATGAAGCACCGACGGCGCAGCCAGCGCATGTGGCGTACGAGCAACCCTGGCTCCTCGTCCAGCGGCGACGACGACGACGACGACGCCGTGGACGCCGACGCGCACGGCGGCGCCCTCCCCGGGTTCTACGAGAACAGCGACGATGAGGGCGCCGTCTCCACGAGCCACTTCCTCGACGGCCGCGAGGTGATCAAGGACTGGGTGCCCATGGCGGACGTCGCGTCCCTCCTGCCGTCCGTGTACTTCCCGCTCCGCATCCCGAAGGAGGCGGCACCGGCCGACCCTCACGCGGACAGCGCACATGGCCACACGTCGGAGGACCAGTACTACTACTACGACGGCGGCTTCTACTTCCAGGGGATACCGCACCTCCTCGTGCGGCCCAGCGCGCTGCAGCTCTTCGCGCGGCAGTCGCGACAGCTGTACCAGTTCATCGGCATGCACTCGGTCGTCATCAAGCCGCCCAAGCGCGTCCGCCATGCCAGTAGCAGCCCGCCGTCTCCGCGCCAGGCGGGTGGAGTCGGCGGCGGCACCGCGGTGGATCTTCCGTCCGCGGCGGCGGCCGTCAGCGACGGCGACGTGATCACATGGGAGGAGTACACGGTGCTGAAGGAGCTGGACGGCGCCTACGCGGCCTTCATTGTGTGCGTGCTCGCGGGGCGGCTGTGGGCGCAGCAGCGGCGGCGGCAGCGGTGGCACCAGCAGCACGCGCGCTCGACGCGGCCGCCGTCGTCGATGGGCACGCGGCGTGGCAGCTGCACAACAGAGTCGCGTGCGATGAGCTGTCATGGCGACGAGGACGACTGGGCGTTCGCCGTGGACGATCGAGAAGAGGAGGAAGACGAGGGGTGGCTTGTGGATGCGTCCCTCTTGATGTTGCCAGATGTGGCGTACGCAGCCCCATGCTAGCATCCCTGTTGCTGCTCTTGTCCGTGTTTTTGAGTTTTTTTTTCTTTGAAAATAAAATGGAAGAGCAGCTATTTATACATATCACAGGCGTGTATACTATTATGTTGATGACAAAAAAGTGTGCGCATTCTGCTCCACTTCATTATGATTGTTATTACTGGTGTCCTTTTGTTTTTATGGCTCTTATTGGCTTGCGGGATTGTGATACTGTAAACGATTGCAACTCGTTCTTCTTCACCATTTTCTTATCCTTCTGACTTGATTGTTATTAACACAACACGTTAAGATACAAATAAAATAATCACGTCCTTTTCATACCCACTTAAAAAAAAAAAGAATTGCTAATTTCCGTTCTTCCGATTGCTTGTTTTATTTCTAATACCACTACCAACTATATTTCAACCCATGTCGGCGCCTGTGACTCGCATCGAGACCTTCACGCTGCTCTCCAAGAAGCTGCGTAAGCCGAACTCGCCCGTCACGAAGAACGTGGCGGTGTCGAACTTCGCGTACAAGATAGAGGTCTTCATCCCCAACACGCATCAGCCGCTCAACGAGGACGGCACGCCCATGACGTACCCCATCCTCTTCGCGCTCGACGGCGCCGCGATCTTCAGCACGCTGTGTAGCATGTGCACCATCGTGTCGAACCCGCGCCGGCTGCACCCCCACATGAAGCCGACCGCCGTCGTCGCCGTGGACTACGAGACGGAGGTGGTCGCCTCGGAGGACGTGCAGGACGGCGACGCGCGGCAGGAGGCGGAGGCGCCGCTCTCCGCGGAGGAGCAGAAGGAGCGCATGATGAAGAAGCAGTTTCACCAGTTCCAAATCGACAAGCGCACGAAGGACTTCACGCCCGCGCCGACGCACCACTCGATTGAGAACGACGCCAAGTTCGGCGGTGCGGACGACTTCCACACCTTTCTCGAGGATGAGCTCATCCCCTTCTTGAAGGAGAAGTACGGCCTGCTCCCCGCGGCGGAGGCCCCGGCGAAGGACCGCATCTTCTTCGACTTTGACAACACGACGCTCTTTGGCCACTCACTCGCCGGGCTCTTCGCGATGCACGTCTTCTTCCACTACCCGCGGACGTTCCACAAGTACTGCGCCGCGAGCCCGTCGCTGTGGTTCGATGACTTCCGCCTTGTGCACGAGCTCCTCGCGTGGGAGGAGGCGGAGAAGCAGCAGCAGCAGCTGGAGAGCGCGGCCGGCCAGGCGGAGCCGCCGCATTACCCGTCCGTGGTGGTCACCTACGGAACGAAGGAGAACCTCGGCCCCAGTCAGCGCACCAAGGAGGAGATGGAGCAGCTCAAAACCAAATTCATCGACTGCTGCCATGACCTACACAGGGACTACATGGCCACCGTGCGCGCGAACAAGGAGCGGAAGGACAGCGGCTGCACCGCGCCCGCCGAGCTCGTGCATCCCGTGTGGTGCTTCGAGCACCCCGGTGAGCACCACATCATGAACTTCTTCTCCTCCGCTCCGAAGGCAGTCGTGCTGGCGTCGTCCACGTCGGAGGAGGCGTGCAAGTACCTGTTTAATGAATAAAACGTAATACGAGTGGGAAGAAAGAGAGGGGGGTAGGAAGGCAGAAGAGAAAAGAGATCATTTCATTCGGTGTCTTTCTTTTTCTTCCTTTCTCTCGCGTCCTTCTTCTATTATATTCGATTGATATTACTAATTTGCGTGGAATAAACACACTGTTGCCTTAGAGCACCTTTTTACTTTTCTTTTGATTCTTGTTTTATCCAAATATTCTTTTATCAACTTTTCCTCTCTGATCACGTAAATATATACATAATAAAAAAACATAATTATATATACTGTTGTATGAGTATCATCTTAAAGAGGAGAAAAAGGAAAAACAGCTGTGTTTATATAACAGTCCTCATATATACGCTTGCTTCTGTGGTTTTTTTTTTTACTTCTTTCTTTTTTCGGTTTTCAGTGGTGCACTTCAAACTCGTAAATACATTTCATGTAAAGAGAGTTAAGTGTTCTGAAACGGAAACAGCTACATCAAAGAAACAGTGGAGGCATGTTTTCACTTACAAAAAGAGAAGGAAAAAAGAAGATACACTAATGAATACTAAAACGCTGAATCTCTCTTGACTGTATACATGTTGAGGGTGATTGTTTTCTTTTTTCAGTAGTTGACATTATTACTACAGGTTGCATATGGTAATATGGAAAGAACAGGTTTTTTTTTAAAAGTAATACAGACAATGACACTGAGATCTTACTTAAAAGCAAGCAACAGCAACAACAGAATATATTTCTTCTGCTTCACAACTCTCTCTCTCTTTCGAAGAATACGTTTGTGAGCATACACACAAAAAAAAAAAGGTACGAAGGGAATGCAGACACGGTACTCTCCACAACTGTGTAATGCTCACTGTTTGCTTCACCGCCACTGATACCGCTGCCGCCTCCACAGAGCAGCTGCACGTTCTGCGGCGCCTGCTGAGTGAACAGGACGATGTGCGGCAACGCGTGGAGGGCACTCTGGCACCGCTGCACGGCCGCCGCCCGACGGAAGCCGCCGCCCTTCGCGTGGTGTGCCACGGCTGGCTGTGTGGTCGGCTGCTGCTGCTCCACGCACTCTTCTGCCACCATGCGCCGCCTCCCCCCGGTGGCCACCACAGTGATGGCGGCCGGCTCAAGCGTTTCCTCTCCCGCACCGTGCTGCGGCGAACCGAAATGGGGAACCCCGTCTTCATCCCGGCGCCGGCCACCGACCGCACCGCCGCGCTGGCCTGCAGCGTCGCGCACGCCGGCTGCTACGCCTGCTGTGCGGCCGCCGTGGCGGACGCGTCCAGCGTGGGGGTGGACCTCCTCCCGCTCCCCTCTTTTCTGGGTCCTGCGTGTTCGGAGAGCTCTCGACGGGAAGAGGAGGAAGTGGAGGCGCTGCACCTCTTCACACCGGCGGCACAGGTGGAGGAGATGCGGGCCCGCCTCGGGCCATGCGGCGGGCGCGACGGCGACCACCCCGCCGTGACGCACGTGATCCTCTATCTGCTCTTTTCCCTCAAGGAGAGCGTCCTGAAGCTGCTGGGCTACGGCCTTGCTCACCCCAGTGTGTCCCTGCCCGACCTCCGCATTGCACATCACGCCATCTTTGATGTATGTCTGGCGTGCATGTTAGGGGAGGAACAGTCCTCGTATCTCTATCCGGTGCAACAGCGGCACAGCAACGACACAAGAAGCAAAACCACGAAAGCACACGACATTCGCGTGCGTATCCATGACACGGAGTACAGCTTTCTTTTTTCGTTTTTGCTCCTGCATGCCTCGCCGTCTCCACCGGCTGCGGGGGACCCCGATGACCCTCGTGCCCTCCACCGGCGCGTGCTGGCCACAGTAGTCTATACACGAGATGGTGAGGGTCCATGTATGGCCGCGCGAGAAAATTTGGTTTGTTGGCGTCAAATGGACGTCTCTTTTTTCACTGCTTTGTGACCCGTCACACACACACATATAAATATATATACGAGCAATACATCTGATAACTGTTGGAAATCCCTTCTTTAGCTGTGATCAAGCACAATTGGGCTTGATGGCTAGTGGACGTAAATTGGACCCCACATCCCTTCTCCCCCTCTTCCTCTTTAGACAGCACCGTCAAACGTTCATGCAGTGAATTACAATCAAAACAAAAAAAAAGTGTGACATCACCACTATTATTATTTTTTTGCTTTACTTCACATATCTACAAAGGGAAAGAACAAAAAACAGTAAGAACTAGAAGAAAAAAGTATAAAAAAAAACATGTTCTCAAAAGCTTCCCAGCTCCTCCATCTGTCTCACACCGCGCACCTGCGGCGCTTTGCCGCACCGGCCGCTATGACATACAGCACCCCGCTGTACCCTTCCATGCGTGCCGCTGCGACCGCGCAGCCGGAAGGAGAGCCGCACAACAACGGCAACAACAACAATAATAATAATAATAATAATAATAACGATAATAATAACAGGGAGCAGAAGCGGAGGAGTAAGTGGGCCCCACGCTCGCGCGCGGAGCTGTACGGCCTCATCCTGGGCGCCGCCGTGTTCCCGATCTCCGCCTCGTACATGAAGTACCGCGAGGACCAGCGCCTGCTGCAGGACCCACCGCAGCTCGCCCCCGACTTCGCGGCCTCCCGCAAGGACGGCGGGCTGAAGGTGCACATGGCACCCAAGCAGCAGCTGGGCGGGCCGTTCGAGCTGCTCGAGAGCGCCACCGGGCGGCCGACCACCGACGCGGACATCTTTTCCGACCGCTGGACGCTGCTCTACTTCGGCTTCTCCAAGTGCGCGGAGGTGTGCCCGAACACGCTGCGCTTCCTCGCGGAGCTGATGGATGCATGCGACGTCGCGTACGGCAACACGCGCGTCGACGGCGCGGCGCCCTTCCACATCGCGAAGAAGGAGGACGAGGAGGCGATCCGAGAGGCGACCGCGGCGAGCCCCGACACCGCCGCGAAGCAGGCGAAGCTGCAGACGGTCTTTGTCAGCGTTGACTACGTCCGCGACGCGCCGCCGGTGCTGGACGCCTTCCTCCAGCGCTATCGCGAGACGCAGCCCGACCCCGCGCGCATCCGCGGGCTGTGCGGCGGCAAGGACGCGGTGGAGCAGGCCGCGCGCGTCTGGCGCGTCTACTTCTCCTCCATGGACGAGACAGAAGAGGAGCGCCTGGCGCGGGAGGCGAAGGGCGTCGACGCGCCCAAGCCGATCGACGACACGTTCCAGTTTGACCACAGCAGCGCCATCTATCTCGTCGGGCCGGACGGTAAAATGAAGGACTTCTTCTTCCGCGAGATGGGTCTGCAGAACGCGCTCGATCGTGTCGGCGTGCACTACGACGACGTCTACGGCTTCAGCGACACTCGCACGAAGCCGGACGACGAGGCGCCCGCCGCCGGGGGACAAGTGAAGTGATGAAAGGTGCTTTATCATATGTAAGCTACGACGTCGAGGCTCACAGACCTTTTTTTTTTCATGAATACTATAATCCACACTAGTTGCTATCCAGTGCAACTTGCCTTTATCGAAGTGCTACGAGTCCTGTCGTTTGAGCAGCTCAAAGAAGAGAAGCTTAAATCCAAACAAAACCGTTACGAAAACAACAGTCAAATGTGCTTTACTGAGATATGATATGGTTGTTTACATTCACTTACTTTTCCTCTTCTTGATTTCCTTTTTTTTTTCAATGGTTGTACACACTCACACACTGTCGAACCTAGCTCAATACGGCAAGGAAAAAATAGAAATAGAAATAGCATAGAGTTTCTTTTTCTTTCTTCATATATAAATACATACATATATATCATATTATAGTTTTGTCTTGTTCCTCATTTACATAGATTTTTTGGTGTTGTTATTGTTTCCTCCGAAGAGTATTTAAAAAAAAAACGAAAAGGAAGAAAAAATGAAGCCGACGCCGCCATCGCTGCGTCGCCTCATCCTGGGGATGAGCGTGGAGGACGCACAGAGTAAGTTCGATACGGTTGAGTCGCGCCTCCGCGTCCGTCTGGCACACGAGCACCACAACCAACACGTGCTCCACGAACTGCACCGCGCGCAGAAGGCACGGAACGTGCTGCCGGCGGAGCGCAAGTGCCACATCAACCGCTTCGCGAAGCCGTCCGTGCCGGGCTTCCAGGCGGTCGTCAAGGAGAGCCCGTCGGACTACTACGTGGAGGAGCTGTGGGAGCCGGAGGGGAGCCGCCCCGCCGCGGCGGCCGTCGCGCTCGAGGGCGGCGCCGCGGCCGCCGGCGCGGGTCTGGCTGCCAACCAGATGGGGCGTGCGGAGCTGGCAGAGGAGGGCGGCGACCTCACGTTGGCCGCCCCGCCGACGGCGGCGCCGAGCGAGGCGGCGGACGGCCGCAGCGAGCTCGTGCCGTACGCGAAGGTGCGGGAGGAGGCGGACGAGTTTGTGCAGCAACGCCACCACGTGGTGCGCGCGCTGCAGGAGTCGCTCGACATCGTGGCCGACAACGTCTTCGCGGAGCTGACGGCGCGGCGCAGCAGCGGCTCGCTCGTGACCGGGCAGCAGCGCAGCCTGATCGACCAGCTCGTCGACCGGAACAAGGAGGCGACGCAGAAGAACTACAAGCGCGTGTCTTCCTCCTCCCACCTGCTGGACTCGGTCGAGATGACGCTGAGTCTGTACAACCGCAAGGACAAGACCGTGGCGGAGGCGTTCCGCAGCCCGGCGCTGTACATCCCGGCCCGCGAGGCCTCCGTGTCCTTCTCGCTGTGGGTCTCCGGTGGCCTCCTGGCGCGGGAGCAGCTCTGTGCGGAGTTCCCGTTCCACATCGCCAAGTACGTCGTGGACACGGAGCAGCAGCAGCAGCAGCAGCAGGGCGGCGTCAGCGCGCATCTCATCCCCCGCCTCATCGTCGAGGTCTACTTCTCCTCCGAGCTCTATCTGCTGTCGTCGCTCGTCGGCACGGACGGCATCGTGGCGCTGCGGCGCTACGTCGGGGCGGTCATGCGGCAGCAGCACGAGCCGGTGCCGACCTCCGCGAGCCTGCTGCTCAACACGCTCCGTGCGGAGCAGGAGTCGCTTTTCCACCCGCACGCCTATCTCGTCGCCGGCGGCGGCAGCGCACCCACGGACGACCGCTCCGTCGACGTCCCCACCCACATCCGGATCCCCTGGCGGGATGCCCGCGTCGCGGGAGGCAGCGCGGACGCCGCCGCCGCGCCGCTGCGGGCGAGGATCACAGGGACGGTGCTGGACGGCAACCACAAGGAGGGTGAGAATCCGAGTACGAACAGCAGCAGCAGCGCCTCGATCGGGCTGGACAAGATGAAGGAGGGCATTCAGTACGTGTGGAAAACGTGGGGTCACTTAGTGAAGGACCTCCACGTGTACGCAGACCTGGACTACCTCTACGTCTCCATCGATCGCGAGAAGGAGATGAAGGAGAACAACGACTACATGAACGAGGTGAAGTCGCTGGACGACAAGCTGCGCTCTGGCGGCGCGCTGCCCTCGCCGCAGGCGTCGAACAGCTACCCCCACCTCGCGACGGCGGGTGTGGTGGACGGCGCGGTGGCCACGATCCAGCACCACCTGACCTCCGGCGCGGCGGGCGGCATGAGCGCCGGCGGGATGCAGAAGGTGGTGCACGTGCCGCTCTCCGCCGACTTCACCGTGATCGAGTGCATCCTCGAGCGCAAGGGACTTCACCACAACATGGTACTGGAGGACATCACGCAGACGCTCACCGAGATGCAGAACCAGGCGCTGGAGGCCGTCCGACTCGCCTTCATCGACGAGATGGAGAACTACGTGGCCGCGCTCGAGGAGGAGGAGCAGCAGCAGCAGGCGGCTCAGGAGGCCGCCGCGGCGCGCGGCAAACGGAAAGGTAAGGGAAAGGCGGCCCCGGTGCGCCGGCCGCCGCGGCACACGCTGTCGTCCATTGTGCCGGTGCTGTACGCGCCGAAGGTGGTCGTCACGCACGCCGGCACCATTGAGAATGGCACGCATAGCTTCCAGAAGATCCGCATCCGCGGCAGCAGCCTCGCCCACGTCGAGGGCCTGTGCCGGGCGCTGCAGCAGGAGCACTACTTCACGTCGGGCGTGCCGCCGTCGGTCGAGCAGCTCGGCGGCGCCGCGGCGCCCATCCTGGCACTGCCGCCGAACCTTTCCTTTGTGAACTCGCACAACAGCATGCCGTACCTGGTGGAGAGCGGCGAGGGCGCCAGCGCGGCCGCGCCGGCGGCGCCCGGCGGCGAGGGCGCCCGCCTCTCTGTGCGAGAGCGGCTGCTGCTCCGCGGCCGGCGGCGCGCCAGTCCGCCGCCGGCCGCGCGTCGCCGCCCCCACGACGGGGACGGCACGGGCCAGGGCCGCCCCGGCGCGGCGGCCGATGCGTACGTCGCCACCGCGGAGGAGCGCGAGTTCTGGCGCGAGCACTACTACAGGCTGACGGAGCCGCGGCTGCTGCTGCACGACCGCGTCGACGCGGCCGATGCGCTCGTCGCGCAGCAGCACCACCCGAACTCCAAGGCGCTGCGCGACACGGTGAGCGCGCGGCTGCGCGAGCACCTGCGCGTGGTGAACAGCCGCCTGCAGGCGGAGGAGGCGGAGGACGGGGGGCCGGGCGACGGCAAGAGCGGCAGGGCCTCGCGGCGCGCGGCGATCGATCTCCAGCGCATCGCACCGGACAAGCTCTACGAGTACCTGTGCACGGACTGCGAGGCGGAGACCGCCATGTGGGACTTGCGCGTGGGGGACCACAAGGGCTACTTCTACAAGCTGAACCTCACCCACATCCCCTCCAAGGACATGAAACAGCACGTGCCACAGGCGCTACAGAGCGTGCAGCGCAAGGGCTTCATTAACTATTTCGGCCCGGAGCGCTTTGGCGGCTACACGAAGCTGAACATGCACCCGGGCCTGCACCTGCTCAAGGGCGACTTCCGCGCGGCCGCGCACATCATCGTGCAGCAGTTCTACGTGGACGCGGCGCTGCGGGCGCAGCAGCAGCTGCAGAGCAACTTCTCGCTGACGGCGGCCATGCTACCGCGGCTCGCGGACTTCCCCGTCCTCGGCGGGGCGGGCCCGAACGCGCTCTACCACCAGCCCTTCGGCGGGGCGCATGCGGGCGGCAAGCGCAGCGTCGCGCAGGACGGCACCGCACTGCAGCGCGTGCTGAACAACGCGCTGCAGGCCTCGCTGCTCCTGGCGGAGACGCGGCCGGCCGCGGCCGGCGGCGCCGCCGCGGCGCCACTGGACGACCCGTGTGCAGAAGCGTTTCTGAGCGTCGTGGGGCCCAACGCCTGCCGCGTGCTCATCCACGAGTTCCTTGCCTTCGTGTGGAACGACATTGTGAACCAGCGGCTCCAGCGCTACGGCACGTACTGCGTGCTGCCGGGCGACCTGGTGCGGCGCAAGTCGCAGCGCACCTCGCCGTCCTTCAACTACACCGCCGCGCTCGCAGACAGTGCGCGGCAGACGATCGACATCACGGAGATCTTCCAGGACCCGCATGAGCTCACCTTTGTCCAGCAGCGCGACATCGACGAGCGGCTTTACACGCCCTTCGACGTGCTGCTGCCGCTGCCCGGCGCGGAGATGCTGCTGCCGCAGAACCACACGGCCGACCTGTACGTCATTACCCTCCGCCGCTACGGCCTCGTCTTCAACCCGGAGGCGCGGCAGTGGCACAGCTTCTACCCGGGGCAGGCGGAGGACCGCCGGCGCGCGGCGGCGGCCTCGCCGTACCACAACCTCACCTCCTCCTTCAGCATCATGGAGGAGGACCTGGCGAGCGCGACGAGCTACGACGAGTCGTACAGCACCGCGCCGAAGGTCTTCTCCAAGGAGAGCTACCAGCCCGCCGGGGGGCGGGCAGATGGCAGGAAGCGGGGCCAGGCGCCAGAGCCGCCGGTGGACGCCGCCGCGTGGCGCGCGGACCTGCGGCGGGCGGACGGCAACGCGTGCGGCCTGTGGATCCACGCAAACTACCGCGCGCCGCTGGTGAACCCGTGCGCGCCGACGCCGCCGCTGACCTCCGTGCGGCCTGTGCGCTCGTCGCTGTACAGCGCGGCGACCGCCGCGGCGCCGGCGGCGACCGTCTCGGGGGTGCCCGTCTTAAGCTTCGTGGCAAGCGCGAGTGAGGCAGACAGCGGCAGCAGCAGCAGCAGCGCTGCCCTCGCCGCTCACGCGGGCAGCAGCCGCGGCGGGGAGGCGGCCGCGCAGCGGTACCATGAGGCGCAGCACAAGGCGAACGCGATGAAGAGCCCGTTTCAGCGGTGGGGTGTGTCGCGCCGGTTGTCGCAGCAGTCCTTCACGGCGGCCTCCCTCGCCGCCGAGCTGCAGCGGCACCGCCCGCGGCAGGCGGACGACGACGTCGAGGGCAATGGCGTCGCGGCGGCCACGTCGACGTCGTCGATCATTGACACGGAGGGCATGCTGGAGATCGAGGAGATCAACAAGACCGCACACCGTCTGCACAAGCCGAGCAGCGCCGACGCCGTCGACGGCGAGGGGCCGGATTACGACTACGCGGACGTTGAGACCAACCCCTTCGCGCTGCCAAACGGAGAGGAGCTCATCACGGGCCGCGCGCCGCGCCAGACGGCGCCTCCACGGCAGGCGCCGTCTGGCGCGGGAGCCTCACCGCGGGCCGCCGCCCTCTTCGTGTACGAGAGCCCGGGCCAGCGCAAGGGCAGACCCTGTAAGGTGCTGCCGCTGCCGCGACTACCGACCGCACTCGCCGCCACGCGCGACGCTTCGCAGCCACCGGCGCGGTCGGGGGAGGCGGAGCGGCGCCGCAGCCTGAACAACAACATCACGACGATTATCCCCTACTGGCGGTACGAAGCGCTCTGTGAGCCGCACGCCGTGCAGTTACAGTTCCAGCTCCCGAGCGGCACCTACAGCAGCATGCTGCTGCGTGAAGTGACCAAGATGGACGTCAACTACGCGGACCGTGACGTGCTGCTCGCCTCCCGCCGGCGGGAGCAGCAGCAGCAGCAAGACAGCGCGCAGCACCAGAAGCAACAGCAGCAGCAGCAGCGCTTAGTGGCGAAGCGCCGTGCGCAGCGGCTGCTGTACGACCGGCGCCCGCGCGCGCTCAGTGTGGGCCTGCTGCACCAGAGCGTCTTCCGATCGGAGGGCATCCGCCAGAGCCTGCTGCCCACGCTCCGGAGCTATGACAGTGTTAGTAAGTAATAGAGGATGCTGTCTTACGCCTCGGTTTTGTGTGTGTGTGTTTGTGTGTGTGTGTAGGTTGTTGCTAACAACCCTAATAAAGAAGAAGAAAAAAGCAGTTTAGCCTGCCAAAACGAAAAGAAAGGTTGATAGAGATTCGTTCGATTTTTTTTCCTATGAGTGATCTTGTTTACATAGACATAAGACTATAAATGTTTTAACTTCCTTCCTTTTTTTTGCCACAGTTCTTCTTTGTTTTTCGTTCCATTTTTACGATGGATAAATAGATCCAAATACAGGTGAGTAGAGAGGGGAAGTGTGTATGGTGGTGTTAGTGTTGTTGATTTTGTTCCCCTCTATTAATCATACATGCAAAAAAAAAAAAACTACATAGCGTACATACACATATATACATATATAATACCATAAAATAAAAAACTGCGCTCCACTTTTCTTACGTTCTCTATGATGCACATTGGTGCATGATCTCTTTTTTTGTGTGTGTACTTGACTTATTCCGTTGTGTTGCATGTGTCATGCGGTCATCTCCTTCCTCTGTCTCTTTCCTTCTCTTCCCGAGCCGCTGAAGCGCTCGATTGCTGTCCCTCTCTCTCTCTCTTTCTTAATCGTTCTAGTTGGCTATACGTGTAGATGCAGCGGGACGCCTATGCGGCCTTTCTCAAAAGACGAAACGAGCACCTCGTTCCACTGCGCCTTGTCCAGCCGGACGGCAGCACGAAGCTGGAGCACATCTTTCCGGACGTCTTCAACGGCTACAAGGCGCGCCGCCTGGTGCTGATGGCGCTGCCCACCGTCACGCGGGCCGTCGTCGAGCACCCGGCGCAGCGCCACCGCGAGATCATCGTGGAGACGGAGGAGAAGCGCGGGGTGCTCGTCCCCACCTTCGAGGCGCTGCTGCAGCTCCACCGGCCGCACTGTATCTACCGCCTGCTGCCGCTGCTGTGCACGTCGCTGGACGCCTTTGCCGCGGCGCAGGCCTTCTGCGCGGACCGCTACTCCTTCTTCGACCTCTTGGACCGGCGCGACCCCATGACGTTGCGCCTGCGGCTGTCGCCGTCGCTGCTGCATCCACCGCACGCGGCGGCGACACGGGGAGAGCCAGACGCGGCCGCGCAGGCGCCCACACTCCGCGCGGTCAACTTCGATGCCGTGCTGTGCTGTGAGCGCAAGGCGGTGAATGTGCGGTACCATGCGAAGGCGGAGGGGGGGGCCGTGCCGTGCGGCAGCGACGCGGCGGCCGCCCCCACGTGCGCCAACGAGCTCCGCAGCGGCGCGGCGCTCTTCACGGTGCATGAGAACATCTCGGAGAGCGCCATCCGGCAGCGTGACGCACTGAAGAGGTTCTTCCACTCCGAGCCGTACCGGCAGATGGGCTCCAACAGCGACCTGTTTCGTCTCCTCTTCCGCATCGACGAGGCCCACACGACCCAGTGCTTGCGGCGCCAACAGGAGGCGCAGCTAGCCCAGCAGTCGCATCTTGAGTCCGCGGCTGCTGCCTGCCGGCATCGGACGTGTTTCTTCCACGTCATGGCCTCCAAGTCGCTCGTAGGCGCCGTGACGCCTTACACCGTACTGGGTGGGCCGCACAGCGGATATTCCAGCACAAAGGATGGTAACAACAGCACAGATCCTAGTAATAATAGCACCTCACAACCGTCATCGCAGTCCGCGGCGGAACTTCTCGTGAACCCCACACTACGTAGGCGCCTCATCGAGCTCGCGGCTCGGCAGGACATTCTGCTGTATGAGAGGCTTGTGGACGGCTCTTACCGATTTGTCGGCTGGCCATCTCCATAGGTACTTTTTTTTGCTTGGTTGCTTTGCGAATTGGTATTGTACATTTTTTTTTCTTTACAAATCAAAAGAAAAAAATGCTCCCTCCTTATACCTTTTAGTTGCATAATTTACACGTATGTGTGATACTTCATTTGCACTGTGTGGATCGATAGAAGAAAAGATGCCTGTCTCTCCTTCTTTGATTTCGATCTTAAAGATATAGTATTTGTTTGAATTGTTGGTTGCGTTTTTTCTGTTCTTTTTTTTTGTTTCTGTAGTTACACTCAGTTACAGTCTCACAGATCTTTGATTTATTTTTTGATCTCCTACATTTTTTTCAGTGTATTGTTTTTCTTCTTCTTCTTTTAGTTTGTAGAAACAAGTTTTGAATTCTGTATATAAAACACACTATCTATATACACTTTTTTTTTAGTCTTCTGTGTTCTATTCTTCTCGCACACAGGAAAAAAAAAAGTCAGGGAAGAAAGGAAAAGGAATAGCACTACCTAATCACTACCAACACATCCCCTTGTTTGTACAACGGTTCTACTGCAAGCGCATTACGTTTCGCGTAGGGAGCGACGTCGCATTGTATGGACACCGTAGGTAGCGGAAGCACTGGCGGGAGAGGCGGTGCCAATGTGGCTGCGGCTGTGCCAGAGCACGGCAATAGCAACACAAGAAGAAGAAATAGCACGTCTCACAACGTTGCCATGTACTCGAATAGCGAAATAGGGATGTATAACGACGCTTCGTTATCGTCACCGCTGAAGCTACGAACACGCCGCAACCCGCTGTTGCCTTCGGCGGCGTACCCTTCCGAAATCCGTTTCTTCAGCGCGGTCGGGGGTCACGGGAATAGCACAGGTAACATGACGAGCGCCAACAACCGAGCCGGCAGCAGCGGATACCTCCACTCGCCGCAGGAGGACACGCTGTGGGACGCCACGGCGACGGATGAGCACCACACCGCCACAAGTCACGTCTCCGCTGTCAGCGAGGCGGACGGCCCGAGCCGCTCCGCAACGCCTGAGACGGCGGACGACGCGGAGTACGCGCGTGACGGCACCGGCGGCAGCCCCCGTTGCCGCAAAGGGAGCCGAGGGGAGGCCCGGCGGGGCCACGGGCGGAGGCCGGGCAGCCGCGAGCCGGTTCACCGGCGCGGCAGCAGGGCACCCTACGGCGCCGGCGCCGCGGTGGAGGAAGAGGTCTTCGTCTTCGACGGCACCGACACGGCGCCGTCGGACGACGACGACGCGCGCCGCGCACCGACGACGGTGGTGCCGCTGCGGAGCACGGAGGAGGCGCCGCACGTCGCGGCGGCCCCGGCCGCGTCCTACCTGCTGCAGCACGTGACGGGGGACCTGCTGCACCGCATCCTGTCCTTCTGTCCGCTGCGCGTGTGCTTCACGTTTCGCCTCGTGTGCACACTCTTCAACGAGACGGTTCTCGCCGACGTGCTGACCGCGCTCGTCACCAACCTCCACGAGGAGCACGAGGGGGGCCCGCGCCACCGTGACCGCCGCGCGCCGGGGGAGGCCGACCCGGAGGGCCAGGGGTCCGCGCGCATCGGCTCCTTCCGCGCGTGGGGCGCGCTGCCGCGCTGCGGCGGCCGCTCGCTCGCCGACGTGATCACCCTACGGCGGCGCGCGCTGCAGGTGCAGCAGGCGGCGTACGACGCGTGGATGCACGGCCACATCCGCCGCCAGATCGACCGCCTCGTGACCGCCGCGCCGGCGGACGGCGTCGTGCGCGAGCCGGCGCAGGAGGCCGACGCGCGGGAGGAGCGGGAGCGGCAGATCCAGCTGACGCGCGTGACCTTCGCGCGACACTCACTCGCGACGGCGGTCACCGCGCTGCTGCAGCACCACTGTCAACAGCGCCGCGTCCTCTACAACATGCGGCACAACTACTTCAACGTGGTGCCGATCGGCCGCGGTATGCAGTGGAGTCGGACGCTCTCCGAGGGGCTGCAGTCCGTGCTCCACCCCTTGACCGCGAAGCCCATCGTGTTCCCGGACGGCAGTGTGGGGACGGTCGAAATCGATATGCTCTTCTGCGTGTACGGCCGCCGGCGCCCGTGTGAGACACTGCCGAACCCCTTCTACCAGTGCGCCTTCACCCACGGCGCCGTGCACCACGACAGTGGGGACGGCAGCGGCCTGTCGCGGGGATCGGCCGCGTGGCACGCGGAGCGGGCCCGCCGCCGCCTCAACTGCATCGACCGTGAGGGGGACAAGACGGAGTGGGTGTGCGAGGCGATCATCGACCTCGGCTCGCACATCTACGGCACCCACTACGACCCGGTCGCGAACGTGGTGCACGCCAGCGCGCGCGACCGCGAGTACCTGTTGCGCTACCACAGCCGCAGCGATCGGGCGCTGGAGAACCGTCTCGGCACCGATGTGCCGCGCTGCTGCATCGAGTACCTGCCCATCTACACCGCCTCCGGCCAGTACAACCACCGGCGGCGGCGCCAGCGCCACAACCGCAACGTAGTGAACACCGCCGCCTATCTCAGCACGCACGACGTCCACGGCGACCGGCTGCGGACGGACACGGACGACGAGGAGTACAACCGCCGCAACCGGCAGCGCGTCGCCTGCCAGCGCCACTACATTGAGTGCTACGAGCGCAAGATGCAGGAGGCAGAGGAGGGCACGCTGCTGCGGCTCGAGGACGGTAGCCCGCAGGTCCAGGTGCAGGGCATCTACGCGCTGCCGAGCAGCGCGGCCGGCCACCACGTCACGCGCGAGAGCAGCACGACGCGGCTGCCCACCTTCGGCTGGACCGCCACCCGCGTCGCGCAGAAACTGCGCCTGCTCGACCGCATGCGCCGCGCGGCGCACCGGCGGATGGGCCAGCAGATCGCGGCGCAAGGCGGGCGGCCGCCGCCGCCGCTCCCGGCGCGGCCGCACGCCAGTGGTGATGCGCTGGTCGGCCCCGACGGCCTGCCCTACCGCCTGCTCATCGTCGACGGGGAGGACGACATCACCGAGAGCGTCATGCGCAAGCCGGTCCCCGACGTGGAGCTGACCTTCGAGGACGTGTTTGGGCTGCGCGCCCTGCGCGACAGCCTCCAACAGCGCTGCGAGCGGTTGGCCATGCCGCCATGGGTCTTCGACGTGGACGTGCCCACGCCGACGAACCCCTCGTCCACCCATCCAGCGACGGAATCCGCGACCGCCGTGTCCACGACGGCGGCGGCGCCGGACACCACCGTCGCGGCCGAGAGGCTCGAGGGGAACGTGCTGCCCTCGGTGGAGTCCGACGACGCGGCACCGGCGGTGTCCGTCTCGGCCGCCATGGAAGACCCCACGACAAGAGCAAGAACCGCCCCGGGCACTCTCCACGGGGAGGAGCAGGAAGTGAACGTCAACCGCTACATTTTTGCGAACTTTGAGCGCAACACCAGCCTCTGCGCGCGCGCCGGGCAGCGCAGCGGGGACCTCGCCATCACAATCGACGCAGAGCGCACCTGCCGTGTCCTGGCGGCCAAGAGCGATGCGTACATCAGCGACGTCGTCGTGTTCGAGGCGCCGTGCTTCACCAGAGGCCGCGCGTCGCACGCCGCGATGCCGGGCGAGGCCGTTTCGTCCACCGACGACGACAGGAGCGAGGACGACGACCCACTCTACCCCGAGGTGGACTCCAACGTGAACGACGACAGCAACGAGGAGGAAGGCGAGGACGAGGACGACACGACCCAACAGGTGATCGACAGCAGCCACACCATCCTCGGGGCCGCGCCGGGACACGCCTCCTCACCACCCGAGCGGCAGCCGCTGCAGCGCGAGGAGGAGGAAGAGAGGGAGAACAACGACGAGGAGGGAGCGCAGCCGCAACCCCACCAGCGCCAGCCGGCGCGGCCGAAACGGAAGGAAAAGAAGGCTACGGCCGGCGCCATCCGGCGCGGCCGGACGCTGCTCCTCGGCTTCGGCGACCGCACCGTCGTCGTCTTTGGCGCGACGGTGCACCGCCGCCGCGTGTCGGCGAAGGGCGTCATGTTGGACAGCCTCTCGAGTCCGCTGCGGCGGGAGTGGGCGATCCAGACGAACACCGCGGCCGGCGGCGGCCGCCGCGGCCAGCAAGACAGCGAAGGCGACGTGTCACAGCAGGAGACGCTCTCGTTGGGGGATATGCGGCAGCGGATGCAGGCGCTGCCGAGCGAGCCCCGGCCGCCTTCGGCGGCGGGCGAGGGGGCGGACCTCCAGCGGCCCTTCTACAATGCGCGGCTGCGCACGTGCACCTACTTCTTCCTCACCGGCTACTTGTACTACAGCAAGTCGTACAACGTCACCATCAAGGGCGGCCTACGGCAGGTGTACTACGTCGCCTCGCCGCGGCCGTGGATCGCCGCGCTGCGCACGCAGTTTCAGTCCCACGTCGTGGACGCGCCGGAGCGGCTGCTGCGGCTGCGTGAGGCGATGGTGCAGGCGGTCCTGCGCTTCATGCGCGGCAAGGGACTCCCCGCGGCGGAGGCGGAAGACCTCGTGGAGCACTTCCTGGCCGACACGCGCTACCGCCCCGCCGCGGCTCCGCCGCGGCGGCTGACGCTGCGGGTGCGCGCGTACCCACGCCTCGCGGAGTACTACCACCGGCTGGGCGCGCCGCCGCCGGGTCGCGCGCACACGCCGGTGGCGTTCTACCGCGAGCAGCAGCAGCGGCAGCGCCCGTCCACGGACTGCGCCGTCTGTGTGGCGGACGCAGACGGGGACGAGGCGGAGGCGCAGCCGTACCCCGCCGCGCCGCCGCCGCCGTCCACGGGCAGCCTGTGGTCGCCCGCGGAGGATGGCCACCCGTACTTCTCGCAGCCCTTTCTCCTCGTCGCGCACCACGCGTGTACGACGGAGCGCGGCCTCGTGCCGGCCCCGCTCGAGGTCGCGGACATGGGCAACAAGACCGCCTGCACCCGCCGCAAGGTGCTCGCGCTTGTCAAGTGGATGCCCAAGACGCAGACGGAGGTGCGCGTCTGCGCGGTCACTGAGGACGACGGCGACAAGTGGGTGTACGGCAACCTCCAGGTCGTGCCGCTCTTCGCGCTCGGCACATGCGTGGAGCGCATCCTACATGTGCGCCTGGCGGCCTCTCCGCCGGCCTGGCAGCAGCAGGCGGAAGAGAGGCGGCCGCAGCAGCCGCAGCCGCCCACGGTGCTGGAGGTGGAGCAGGAAGAGCGCGCCTACGGCCTGCGGCCCGGCGTCGCGGAGTGGGTGCACGACCACCTGTTCTGCCCGACCAGCATGGCGATCTCGCCCTGCCACGCCTACTTCGTCGTCGCGACCGCCGCTGGCCATCTGCTGCTCGTCGCTCCCTCGCTGCACTACCCACCCGACGGGACCCCCACGACGAATACCGCAGAGGGAGCGGAGGGGGGGGAGCCGAAGCGCCTCATCGTGAAGCGGGTGACGCAGAGCATGGTGTACGAGGTGGAGCGGGTCGCACCCAGCGGGCGGCCCAGCGGCGCGGCGGCGCCGTGCAGCGCACCATCGCCATTGTCGCAGAGTGAGGGAGAGGAGGAGGGCGTGGGGGTGGACGGGACGACGCCTGCGTCGGCGAGCGCCGCGCTGTTGCCGCACACAGACAGCGTCTGCGGGGAGGGCTTTCGCGGGCTGCAGAGCAACGCGGCCTTCAACTGCTACGAGGCGGAGACGGGCGACCCGGCGCACCTGCCGTCCTCGCGCTTCTACCAGCACCAGACGGCGCAGGAGGCGCAGCAGGCGGCCGAGCGCCGGTGCACGGAGCAGGATCGGATGGACCTCGCGCTGCGCCGCGACGACCCCACCGGCGCCGCGCCGCACACCGTCGCGGCCACGACCACTTCCGCCGCCGCCGCCGCGAACTTTGGGCGCGCCGGCCTCGGCGGCAGCAGCGGCGCGCAGAGCACGACGAGCCCCTTCTCGCCCTTCTTCGAGCCGATCCTCACGAAACGCCGTGCGCTGACCGCCGCAGGCGCGGCCGACGGGGGCGGCGCGGAGACGTACCTCAACGATGCGGACGACCCCCTACATGGGGTCCTGACGCAGTCCGAGCAGCGACAGATGACGCGGCTCCCCTTCTCCTGCGAGGAGATCTTTGGTCCCTTCTACAAAAACGATGCGCAGCTGCACTTCATCCAAAAACGGTTCCCCAACTGCAACCCGTCTGCGCCGTCCACGCTGCCCTATGCGATGGCGACGACGGCGGCGACAACGCTGCCCTCGGCAACGGACCGCTGCGGCAGTGCGGCGGGCGCGCCGACGGCCCCTGGCGTGTACCCGGGCGAGAACCTGCAGCGCTGGTGTCGCTACCGGTCCGCGGCGGATGAGCTCCGGCAGGCGTACGGCGACGCGCCAGCGGCCGGCAGCTCGACGGAGGCGCTGGACCCGGGCCCCTCCAACGAGGACGGCGCGCACATGTTCAGCAACGAGGGGGCGGGGGTGGCCGCGGACAGGCCGCCGCGCGCCCGCCAGGCGCCGCGCGCCTTCTTGCCGTTTCCCCTCCAAATTCCGCTCTACTTCACCTTCTTGAAGCATGACAGCGACGTGCCCTTCGACCTGTTCCAGCGCACGTCGCCGGAGGCGATGCATGTGCCCGAGCGGTTCTCCAACAACCACATTTTTGTCGAGAGCATGCACCTGGACGAGTTCAAGCTCACGACAATGAGTACCATGTACGAAATCGTCATCTACGACCTGTCGCCGCTGGACCCCACCTCGTCCTATTACCGCAAAGTCCCAGAGAACAGCGGTAAGAAGCGCCAGACCGCCACGGATGCGGATGTTGACCACAGCGTCGTGCCGCCCGCCGACGCGATGGCGTCCTTCGCCTTCGCGTCGCACTGCCCGCTGCTGATCCCGCTCCTCTCCATCGGCGCCTTCGCGACCCCCTCCGTGGAGCGGCTCAAGGCGGAGTACTCCCTCTACGAGAAGTGTTTGCGGGGGTGCTTCTACTACGGGAACTACCTGACCGCAGCGGCTACCAACCACTATCTGTGGTACATCAGCGACGTGGGCCGCTTCATGTGCTGGCGCGACGACATACAGACGACGGTGCGCCGCAGCGACGGGCCGTCCGCCGGGTTCCAGTGGCAGAACGGGCTGCTCTGTGTGGACTGCTATCCCTTCAAGACGGAGACCGTGTGCGTCGACTTCTCCATCGGCTTCGGTGATGCCGCCGCCGCGCAGCAGCGCGCAGCGGAGAAGAAGGGCTGCCGGAAGGCACGACGCACGGAGGGGGCAGGGAAGGGCGCGCACACACTGTCGTACCGCTTCACGAACACGCCAGACTCGCAGGCGTACTTCCGCACCGGCCGCAACCGAAGGCACCGGCTGTGGGAGTACTACAGGGGCGTGAAGCCAAGACGCAGCAAAGAGGAGGAGGCAGAGGCAGACGAGGAGCGGGACATGCGTCTAAACTATTGGAAGTACAGCAGTCTGGACGTAACGGACCGCAAGATTCTGCAGTACCTCCTCGCGGAGCGCGAGGCCCTTCTCGCACCCGGGCGTCGCACCATCGAGACCGCGGAGGAGGTGGAGGAAGTCACCGCCGGCGGGGGCAAGAAACGGATCGTCACCCGTCGGTGTCAACAGACCCAAAGCGTCGCGCTGGATGAGGTACCGCCGTCGCCGGCTGCCGCTGCGTTGGCAGACGACAACGCCGCCGCGGATGCCGCGGCGTCCTGCACCATCCTGACGGCGCGGCAGAAGGAACGACTGATGCAGATTGACAGCCAAATCGAGCGCGTTTACCAAAAAGAGAAACGGCGGAAGAAGAACGCACCCTACTACCCCGTGCTCTTCCCCAGCTACTGGGCGCAGCTGTGGCTGCACTTGCTGAAGCCGCTGTGGGGTGTGCTGCTGATCATCGCCACCGTGCTGCTGAGCCTGAACCTGCGCGCGAAGGTGAAGGAGGCCGCGCACTACGTGGTGCCCTTCTACGTGCCCTTCATCTTGTACCTGCCGATCCCCGTCACCTGCCTCCTGTCCGACTGCCTCGCCTTCCGCCGGCACCTTTCCTCCGCGGGCGTCTGCGTGTTGGTGCTGCACCTCCTGCAGCACGTCTGCGCCCTCGTCCTCTTTCCCCTCTTCTTCATGCTGAAGCACCTGCTGCTGCCGCCGTACTCGCAGTCCTTCACCTCGAGGGAGCTGTGGCCGTACGTGCCGATCTCCGTGACGACCTTCAGCTCCATGAGCAACATGATGGACGCCATCGACGTCACGGTGCTGCAGCGGCTGCTGCAGGAGAAGCAGGACGCCTTCTTCGCAGACAAGTGGTACCGCCCGCTGCCCGTGACGTGGCTGCAGGTGAGCTGCTTCCTCGTGGCCGCCGCGGTGCTGCGCCTCCTCACGCAGATCTATCTCTACGTCGAAGAGCGCCGTTTCCGCCGGTACCGCATGCCCGGCGTGCGGCGCTACTTTCTGTGGATGTCCTACCCCTGCGCTCCCACACTCTCGCTGCTGCCGATGCGGCCCTCGCTTGACTTCAACCTTCCGCTCTGCGCCTGCCTCATTCCGTTTGTGCTGCTCTTTGGCCGCTTCTTCGACGCGCCGCTGGCCGGCACGGTGCACCACGCCCCGTGGCCGCTCACCTTTGCCTTCATCCCACTCTTCCTCGCGTTTCTATTTGTGTGCGCCAACAGCATCTACCGCCACATCTGTTCGCGGACACTGCAGGCGTTTGGCCCCATCTTCTTCGTCATCCTCGTCATGATTGCTATCTTTTATACGCTCGCTGATATATCCTCGTATTGGCAGTGGGTGCACAACGGAATGGCCAGCGCCGACCGGCCCTCCCTGTTGACAGAGATGATGGTCGTGGTTGTTTTGGAACTCCTCGTCGTGATAACACTGTTACTGCAGCGTCTCCCCATCATGTATATATTGAGTGCTGTCGATAATACGAATCTGTGAACCCACAAAACTGCTGTAACAACTGCACTTACCATTTTTTTCGAGTTTTGAATTCTCTTCTTAACGGGTACTTCTTTACTTTTTTTTCTTTTTTTGAGTCAGTGGTTTGATTGATGCATAAAAAGAAACGCAAATCAAAGCGTAAAAAAAATGGACCAAAAGGGGGAAAAAGCTCTGTTCTTACTTTTTCTTACAGTTTTAATCGATCATTAGTTGTTGTAAATGTCGAAACTTTGTGTCAAGTTATTTGTATTGTTATTTTTTTTTCAATTGTACATTCATATTTCATTGCGTTACTTATGGATACTTATTTGAGCATGCCTTCTATCATCATTTCTTGCTAACTCCTATCATTGATGTTGTGGATGCGAATTTTGCAGAACACACACACACACACACACTTTCTCTCTTTGGTCATTTCTTCTTTTCCCTCACCCTCACCAACCCCCGTAGTGCTTACATACACATTCCATTTGGCCCATCCCGAATGAGCAAATCCCAAAAGGGAAAGAAAAGAGGAGGAGGGGCACCTCCGGCCGCCACCCCTGGCGACCCCCGTGCGGCTGGCAGCAGCGACCCCATCGAGGCCGCGCTGTGGCAGGCGGTGAAGCAGGACGACGCGGAGGCGCTCACGGAGCTGCTCTTCTCGGCCGTCGCTGCCGACGCGCCGGGGGACGCCAGCGGCGCCGCCGCGCAGCCGTCGGATGCGCTGGTACTCGTGCCGAAGCCATCCGCGCGCAAATGGCTGCAGACCCCCTCCGCGATGCGGACGAACAAGCACGGGCAGCCGCAGCTGCTGCTGCGCTACGCGGTCGACAGCGGTGGGAGCGAGGCGCTACTCACGCTGCTGCTCCGCGCCGGTGCCTCCTGCACCGCGCGCGAGGACGGCGGCACGAAGGCCACCAACGGCAAGGCCAGCAGCAGCAACGTCTTTTTAGACGCGTGTTGGGAGGAGAACGAGTCCCTCCTATCGTTATTCCTTAAGTACAACACGAACCAGACGTCTTCCGCGACGGCGGGTGGCATCCACTTCGGCGCGACGGATGGCGCGAAGCAGAACGCCTTCCATATTTTGCTCTCCTCCCCCTCCTCCACCGGGGTGCTGCGGCTCTTCCTCACGCATCCGAACTCGCCCTTGCTGCTGCGGCGCGCCCAGCCGCCGGGGGACGCCGAAGCGCCGCCGCCGCAGCAGCAGCAGCAGCAGCCATGGAGCGAGGCGGCGATCGACCTGTGCCTGCGCCTGTGGACGATGGCCGACGCGGCGGGCCGCACGCCGCTGCACATCGCGGCGCAGCACGCCTGCGACGAGCCCGCGCAGCGGGTGCTGCACCTGCTGCGGCAGTGGGCCCGGCCGCCGGACGGCGAGGGCGCGGTGGCGGACGCGGCGGGCCGGCAGGAGCGCGTGCGCGCCGCGGTGGCGGCGCAGCACGGCGGCGACACGTGTCTGCATGCCTTTGTGTCCAACGAGCGCAATGCCTCCCTTACAGCCGCCCCCGCACCCAACCCGCTCGACACGCGTACGACGGAAGACGCGGATACCACGCCGGCGCTCCTGTCTGCCACGGATTACCTCCACTTTTTTGTGGCCGAGATGGGCGTCGACCCTTTCCAGCTGAACCATAAGAACCAAAGTGCCCTTTTTGTTTTTATTCAAAACAACAGCGGCGGCCATCCCAACGACAGTGCGGTCCCTCTCGAGCGCTTGTATGAGAGCTTGGTGACCACCATGACGGCCCGCGCGCAGGACAATGCGACTGCGAAGTGGGAGGACGTCCTGACGGCCGTCGACACCGACAGCGGCCTCGCGCTCGTACACCTCTGCATTGTGAAGAAGAACTTTATGGCCCTGGAGATCCTTACCCGCCACTTGCAGAACCAGCCGCAGGGTGCGAGTGGCCACGGCGTCGATTTCAAAAAGTGCCTCGGCGATGTCTTGACGCGGGACGGCATCACGACGACGGAGCTGCTGGCCTCGCAGCGCTTCCACCAGCGGGGCGGTCGCCCGTCCGATGGGCTGCAGCGCATCGCGCAGCACCTCACCGAGTCACTTCACGTCCTGCAGACGGACGAGCTGGAGGAGATGGAGAAGGACCTGGCGCAGCTGCAGCAGCAGCAGCAGCAGCAGCTACCGGAGGAGACGCGCGGCAGCGGTGCGGATGCCGACAGCGCGCACGAAGACGGTGAAGGGGAGGACGAGGAGCGAGCCGCCGGCCGCGCGCGCCAGCAGCCGCACAAGAAGGGCGGCCTCTCCCGCGCCCAGCTGGCGAAGCGCGGCAACCAGACACGCCGAGAGGCGCCCCCACACGCGGCGGCGGGGGCCCCGGCGGAGGCGCTGCTGCAGCACCGTCGCGGACAGGTGCCGACGGATGCGCACCGCAAAGGAGGAGGAGGTGGTCTGTCTGTGTCCAAGAGCGCCATGTATATCAAAGCACTGGTAGTGCTTGTGGTGGCCAGTGTGGCGCTGGTCGCGCTGTCTATCGTGACGCAGGCTCCCGCTGACGTGCCTCGTCCGCCGTAGGCCGCAGGCATACACATTCGAATGGACATTTTTTTTTCCTGGTTCTTTGCTTTTCGAACCATTGAGTGTGCTGACGCTGTTGTTAATTGTTAAACCTCACATACAAATATGTTGAAGTGGTGCATGCACCGTATGTTTTGGTTTCGTCAGGATTACCTTTTTTGTTTTCTTCATTTTGAACCACCGCAACGCTCTTTATGTTTCCCCCTTTTCCTCTTATCTTTACCAAATGTATGTAGTTGTCATCGTTGTTGTTTTGTAGACGAAAAAAAGCGCACAAGTCACAACTGAAGCTAGCGGATCGCTCTATTTCTTAGTTAACTCTTGTTTTTTTCTTTTTTCTTTTTTCTCCCACACCTAGTCCCAACCGCCCATGGCCACCACCGCGACCTGGCAACGGTGCCTCTCCTTGCCGCACCTCACAACCACCACGGACAAAAAAAAAGAGGAGGAGGAGGTGGCGGGCGGCTCGTCGATCGATGAAAGCACATGGCTGCGCGAAAACCTGCAGGCCCAGCTGCACTACGAGGCCCCGCTGCCCATCCAGCAGCGGCTCGTGCCGGTCATCACGCGTCACCTGCTGAGCTCGCTGCCGCTGGACATCAGCCTCACCGCGCCGACCGGCAGCGGCAAGACGCTGTGCTACCTGCTGCCGCTGCTGCTCTACCTGGTGGGGTGGGATAAGCGTCACGCGATGGAGGCCACCGTGCTGCGCGGCCTCGTGCTCGTGCCGACGCGCGCGCTCGGGCAGCAGGTGTACCGCGAGGCGGTGCGGCTAACCGCGCGGACGAACATCCGCGTTGTGCAGCTCTGTGACGAGGGCGGCGGCACCGCCGCGCACACCGGCGTCCGCGCGGAGGGCGCCCAGCTCGTGCGCGAGGTGGCCGCGTCCAGCGGCGGCGGCAGGAAACGCTACTACTCCCTCGCGGACCTCATCATCGCGACGCCGCAGAAGCTGCTGCGCCACTTGGATTACACGGAGGGCTTTACGCTGCGCGACCTGAAGCTGTGCGTTGTCGACGAGGCGGATGAGCTCCTCGCCGTGGGCAACTTCGCGAACTTGATCAGCAAGATCATCCGCCGCCAGGAAGAGGAGGTGCGGCTCTACTACGATGCGATGGAGAACCAATATGTAGAAGTAGAAGAGGAGGAGGAAGAAGAGGCGCGCCAGGCCGGTGCCTCACTTCTCCCCGCGGAGCTCGCGGCCCCGCGCGAGTACCCCATCCTGCAGAAGATCATGTGCAGCGCGACGCTGACGTCCCGCATCACGCAGACGTCGGAGATGGACCTACACAACTGCCAGTACTACGTTCTGGACAGCAACGGCGACCTCGTCGATGCGAACGCCACCCTCCACGGCGCCGCGCCGCGGGTGAAGGAGCAGGGCGGCAAGAAGCCCAAGGCGGCGGTGGCAGGCCCCTCCTTCGCCCTGCCGCCCAAGCTGCAGGAGCACGTACTGCTGGTCGAGACCAAGTACAAGCCGGCTGCGCTGCTGAAGCTCGTCTTCGAGCTGACGCGGAAGATATCGGCCGCGGTGTGGGCGCGGCAGCAGCGCGGCCGCGAAGAGCGGGAGCGCCTCAAGTTAAAGCAATTCGAAACAGAGGACACCGACAGCACCGCGGCGGAGAAGGAAGAGGCGAAGGGGGCGAGCGGAGGCGACCCGGGGGACCAGCAGTACCCCACCGCGCAGGACGTGGCCGCGGCGGGGCCCTCCATCGTCATCTTCGCCGGCAGCGCGGAGGACGCGCGTATCGTGGGCCACTTCCTGTCGAACAGCGGCTTCCCGAACATCATTGAGTTCACCATCCTCACGGAGCTCGCGGAGCGGCAGAAGGCGCTGTTGGGGTCCGGCGGCAAGTACAACGCGCGCTACCGGGGCGACCAGGCGCCGCCGCCCGCCGACCTCTCCGCGATCGCGGACCTCAAGTCCTACCTGGACGACACCATCTACTACTTCCCTCTGCTGCTCGTCGCGACGGATGCGCTGGTGCGCGGCATTGACATCCCGCAGGTCGGCCACGTCATCAACTACGAGGCGCCCCGCACCCTGCAGAGCTACATCCACCGCGCCGGGCGCACGGCCCGCGCGCTGCGCCGCGGCCACGTCCACACACTGCTGAACGCGAAGCGCGCGCACCCCAGCCAGGGCAGCAGCCATGAGGCGGCGCGCGAGGAGACGGAGTACGAGCGCTACCAGGCAAAGATCAACCCCTTCATCGCGCGCACGCTGCCGCTCCGCTACGAGCGGTCGTTTTTCAAGTTCGAGAAGGAGACCCTGCCCGTCGCACCGCGCAGCGGCGGTGCGCAGGAAAAGGAAACGACGCCAGCAGACGAGGGGGGACCCGTGGAGGGGGAGAAGGAGGAAGGCGACACTGACGACAAGACGGACGAGGTCACGCCCCCCGCGGTGGTGGACTTCAAGAAGAAGCCCTTCACGGTAAAGTGGTTCATCAAGGAAGCGAACGCGTACATGTCGGCGTCCGTGCTGTCGCTCAGCGACTTCTGGGGCTCGGCACTCCAGCACAAGAAGGCGGATCAGAAGGCCCATGCGCCGCCGTCGCCGCCGCCCGCCGACGCGGCCGCGAAGAGTCCGGATAGCCTCACCAAGAAGCCGCAGCAGCAGAAACCGCACGCCGCCGCGAAGAAGCGAAATAGGGAGGAGCGGCCCCACAACCCAACGAGTAGCAAAGCGAAGAAGACTGACTAGAGACAGCGTCGGAAGAAGATCATCGTGTACATGGCCGCGCTTTTTCTTTGTTGTGTCCGTTGTTGCCTCCTGTTTTGGCGTGATCATCGAAGCATCAAGGCTTCAGATCCACATAATCATCTGCGTACGTATAACTCACCACCGTTTAAATTGAAATTCTAATATATCCATTATTAAAAACAAAATGTTCTCGCATTAACTATCAAACACTAATTACTAAATCTAAGTCTCCTGACGCCACAAACACACACAAAAAAAAAGTAATCAAACAGAAAAAAAAAAGACAGCATGATATTTATTTTCGCGATACGTTTCAGTGAATACACTACTGCAAATGGCACCAGTTACAATGCCAATAGAAAACACATCGATATCTATTACATTGGCCCTCTGTCATTTTCTCTCCATAGAAGAAGGAAAGAAGCATCAGACACACACACACACACACCGAACACCCCCATGGGCGGCAAACGCAAGAAGTCCTCGAACGCGCCCCTCAAAAAGGAGAGCAAGTACAAGATCCCGTCGCGCTTCGACTGCCCCCTGTGTGATGCAAAGAGCAGCATCGCGGTGAAGTTCGTCCGCGCGCGCGGCGTGGCGACGCTGCACTGCCGCCGCTGCCACGTCGGCGAGGGCCGCGAGTGGGAGGTGCTGCAGTTGGAGAAGTCGGTCGACGTGTTTTTCCGCTTCCGCGAGCGCCTGGTGCAGATCGACCGTGCAATGCAGGAGGAGCAGCAGCAGCGCCAGCAGCAGCACCTGCCGGCCGGCGACCGCATCCTGCCCAGCGACATTCAGGCCGCCGTGCTTTATCAGTTCAACCAGGCGGCGCCGGTCCCGGTGGGGGCGGCGCCCGCCGCCGCGAGCCAGGCGCCCCTGCAGGCCCCGCGGCTGGGGCTCGCGCAGCTGTCGCAGGTCGCCGCCGGTGGCGCCGTCCGGCCCATCAACCTGGGCCTGGACGACATGGACGAGAAGCTCGCCGGCGCGGTTAGCCACTTCGAGCCGCAGCAGAGCGTGGAGAAAGACGCGGAGGAGGAGTTTAACAGTCTGTTCTCTTGATGTATAGGTATATACAGTATTATCTCGGTGTGAGTGGGCGTGCGCCAGTGGGGAGTGGCTATGGTCGCGACAGCAGTCGCAGAAATGTAAAAAAAAAAAAACTGCTCTTTTACTATTATTATTATTATTATCATGATTCTGTATTTGGTTTTATGATTGCAACCTATACATTGGACATGCTTACTTCTCTCCCTCGCACTTCACTTCCTCACTACTTTACTGCTAGTATTTTTTTTTCTACTTAGTCATGTCCGGAAACAGCAAGTCCTTGCAGCTGTCCAAGCACGGACAGCGTGCGAACAAGAACATCAAACAGAATGCGAACGCCCGCGGTACCTTTGACATCCGCCTGCAGCACCAGAACGCGTTCAAGCAAGGCATCCACACCCTCACGGAGTTCAACTGCCCCATCTGTCGCTGCCGGAACACCATCCGCATCGAGCTGCAGGCCAAGAACAAGACGGCGACCGTCTCGTGCGGGTACTGCCTCTCCGTCGCACGCAACAGCGGTGCGGGCGGCGGCGGCGCCGGGCGCAGCGACGACCTGCCGTACCCCTTCCAGACCGCGTTTGTGCCCAAGCTCGAGAAGAAGGCAGATGTCTTCTTCAAGTTTCTCAACGCTTACAATGAGGTGCTGCGGCGGCAGGAGGGCGAGGAAGGGCACAAGTCGGATGCAGGCGTGGGCCGCGCGGAAGGGGGCTCCGACGACGAGGACAGCGCGTCTGCCCACTCCGACCGCCCAGATGGCAACACGACGACCAGTACCGGCTTGTTCAATTATGATTTCTTAGCCAACGAGTTGGACGCCTATACATCAGCAGACACGCATCCGAAACGCGAGAGGGACGAGGAAGAGGAAGAAGCGGAGGAAGAAGGGGAAGAAAATGGTGCGAAGCGGACTCGAACCGAACACACATCCAATGGCATGAATAAGGAGGACGGCGATGGTTTTCCTTCAGCCGAAGGTGGGAGTGAAAACGGAAACGATGCCGATGCTCCGGATAACGAGGACGCGGGAGAGGATATGGTCGACGACGTAAACGCCTTCTTTAATGACGACTAAAACGAATAAGTGTTTGCGTGTGAGTGGGTGGGTGGAGGTGTGTATTATTATCACTGTTATGTTTTCAGTACAACTTGCGTTGGGTTGTTGTACTTTGGAGCAATGCATCTACAAAAAAAAAAAATGTGTATCTTTTCTAACAATGTGTATGTGGGGTTACTCGTTGTTATTGTTGTGAAGAATACCGCTAGCCATAGAAAGTGTTATTGCTTGATAAGCATTTGCGTGTGCTCTTCTATTTTGCTCCTTCTATCCACATATTTCACATCTTATAGTTTGCTATTGTTCTTAGATGTTTAATGCGTTCTCTTAATGGTACTCGGATCGGTACCACTACACGAATCGTACCCACACCATCTTCCTTTTTAGGCAGTCCGGCGAGCGCGCCTCCCCATCTCGTATGCTGCAGACGGCACGACCTTGCCTCCACACAGACCAGACTCTATCGCCTGTCGCCGGATGGGGGGCCCGAGAGCTACGCGGCCACGGCCAAACAAGGCTACTCCACGTCCATGACCATGGCCGATTATTACAATATCGTTGAGGCCTATCACAGCAAGAACAACACGCCTAACAGCAGCCCGCGCCATCCGAGCAGCAGCGGTGGGCTCGGTGCGGCAGCGACCAGCGAGGTGGAGACGCAAACGCGCATCCTGAAAGTGCCCGTGCCGGCGCCCTCCCAGGAGCAGTTTTTTTTAGTGTCGTCCGCGGGGTCCGCCGCGCGCGGCGCGCCGCCGCGGCAGCAGGACCGCGCGGATGGCGACCGCGGCGGCGCCCCATCCCGTTTTTTCCACACGCCGTCGCCGCAGGCCTCTCGCGCCTCGACCTACTTCTGTGTACTGTGTAACGAGGTGTTCGACGAGGAGCTGCAGCAGCAGAAGGTGCACATCAACGCCTCGTCTCGCACCTCCCCGCTGAACCACTCCTCGCGCGAGGTGCTGCTGGACCACTGCTGCTTCCTGCTGCTGCTGGGGCTGCCCCTGGACCTGCCGTCGCAGCTGCCGCCACCGCCTGGCGCGGCGGCGGCGGCGATGCCGGTGGAGCGGGCGTCCCTCCACCCGCTCACGGCCGTGTGGGCCGACTTGCTGTATTACAAAAACGAGACCAGCACAGGCGAAGATGCCATCCGCGACTTTGGCTATGCCCGGCTGCGCCACCAAGCGCAGCCGCACGAGCCGCTGCCCCACCGCGCGCGCCAGCTGTGCCGCCTGCTGCTCTACCTGAAGCAGGAGGGCGTCCTGAGCTTGGATGCGTCGTATCTGGTGCCGGAATCCGGCCTCAGCATCGCTGAGCTGCGCGCCGCCCCTCCACTCCGCCCGCCGTCCACCGCCGCGACGTCGCTGCCGTTCCGCCACTCCCTCGCGGAGAACATCGTGCGGCGGCGGCAGCGCCTCGCCTTCGAGCGCGGGGAGTACATCGGTGACAACTGCTGGGGCTGCCACATGAGCGCGCGCCTCTTCACGCTCTTCGACGCGATGCAGCAGTACCGACACGCGGCGAGCAGCTACAGCTTCAACGCGATGCGTGACGGACTCGAGACGAACCGCATGGCGGAGGACTTCTTCGACTTTCTGAAGCTGGAGCGCGTCGTGCTGCACACCGTCACAGGCGATGCGACCGACGCCGCCCACCCAGATGCAGCGCACGGGCCGCCCGCGGTGGACAACAGCGCGCTGCGCAAGCAACTGGAGGAAGAGAAGTTAGCCTTCCTGTATACGAAGAAGATGAAGGCGGATATTATCGAGAACCTTTTTGGGGACCTTCATCTTTTCCTCGTCAAGATGGACCCGCAGCTCGAGGAGAGTAACTCTTCTTTCCTGTACGGGCACTATTATAACGCCGGCAGGCACCACGACGACAAGCCGCAGAATAAGAACCGCTACCACTACGTGCTGGTCCAGCACTGCCTCAGCGAGCTGTATGACCTGCTGCTGCTGTACCTGCTGGAGGAGATGCGCGCGCCGGCCGTCGCCGTGGCGAAGCGCATCGTCGCGTCGCTCGTCTGGCTGACACCGCGCATCAGCAAATACAAAAGAGGTACGCATCGTGGATTACTGCGCATGAGCCTGCCACGCCCCAGTGGGCCCGGCGCCACCAGCGGCAGCTTGCGGGCCTCGCGGCACGTCCTGCCAGCGTGTCCACGCCTCCACGAGGAGAGCGTCGCGTATCCATCGCTCGCGCAGAATCTGTTTCTTCAGAGTGAAGCTGACGTCCCTTATGAGCAGCGAAGGTACATTCGAAAATACTACACCAAACACCAATCCGTCGGTGCAGACAGCGGTCCTACCACGACCAACGACACGGCTGCTCCTGCATCCGCGTCAGGCGCTACCACTGCGACAGCAAAAACAAAACAAGAGGAGGCGCTCGAAACATACTACCATCGTTTTCAAAACGCATTTGAGAAGTACCAGCTGGTGAGCACCCCTCAGTCGCCCATGACGATGTACGACTATCAGCTTCGCATGAAGAGGGTGAAGAAGCCCTTGTTTATCCCATGCATCCAGTCCGCCGTACCTTTCATAGACCTGTCGCAGATTACGGCAGCGGCCTCACCATCGCCAGCAGTGGGGGACGAGGAAGCGGCAACAGATGACCACGATGCGAACTCAGTGAAGGGCCCTCGGCATCTTTTGATGACGGACATGGACGCGTACGAAGCCCAACACCTCTCCTTCTTTCGCGATAGCTATTACGAGCTCTTTGAGCGGCCTCTCCCCACGGCCGCCTTACTGCATCCGGCATCGGCCTCGACCTTTTCATGGGAACGCGTGCGGGTGCGCACGGCGGGGGAACCAGAAAAGGGAGGCGACCCACTCGACCGACGCATCCAGCGGCTGCCATCACTGCGACTCCCCTTCGTGACCCCTGGCTCGCCGCTGCCATCCGCGGAAGCGTCTGTCGACTTCATCCGGTCGAACTTCCTGCCGCAGCTGAGTGCGGAAAAACAAAGTGAGGGTGCGGAGGAGGAGGAAGAGGATGATGGCGGCTGCGCGGACGAGGCGGAGGACGACAGCTTCTATCAGCTGCTGCCCTCGGCGGACGCAGCCACGGGTCCCACAACGCGGAGCAAAAACAAGAAGAGCTCGCCTAAACGGGTGCCAATGCTGTACAAGCAATCGCGCTACGTGCCACCGTCGGTGCGGCCTCCTTCGGCCGGAGTCATCCTTGCACCGGAGCATCAGCCGAGTTACTACTCAGTGGGTCAGTTTGCTTACCTCAACGTCGGCGTCGGCGACCCTTTGAAGATAGTTCGAAACCCTTTGCAACAGAATTATCCGCACCATAACCACAGTGAAGGGGATCGTGGGGACACGGCGGATGCGCAGCAAACAGCGGAGGAGGAGGTGCAGAATGCGGTGAAGCGGTGGAAGCAGATAAACGAAGAAAAGTGGTTCAAAGAAAACAACTATTTTGCCGAGCGAAAGCGCATGTTGGACTAACCCAATGAAGTTTTGTACAGTATATAATCAGAACTCACACAACTTAAAGAACAAAAAAAAAGGATGTAATACTCAAGGAAGAGGTTCCTTTTTTTTTCCCTGCTGATGCCGTTTGCTTTCACATATGCATTATTTGAGCGCATACATGCCATCGTTTCCGCCTCTCTTGTACTCAAAAGACTCCCTCTCGAAAAAAAAAAAAAGAGAAAAGGGGAAAGACATGGCGCACGCGGCCGCGGACGCGAGCCAGAAGGACTACGTCCTCATGTCGCTCGACCCCTCCATCATTCACTTCACCTTCTCGCGCGTGCGGCCGTCCTTCTCCTGCGGCCGGCCGATCCTCGCGACACTGCAGCAGATCCTGGACGGGGAGGTGCGCATCGAGGACCTGCCACAGCTGCTGGTCTTCCAGAACGAGGAGAGGGTCGGAGACGAGGAGGAGGAGGAGGAGGAGGACAGCGAGGGCGATCAGAAGAAAAGAAAGATGAAGAAGAAGAAAAAACAGCAAAGTTCGGACGCGGCGAACGGTGCCACAAAGATTACGTACTTCTCGCAGAACAACAGACGCCTGTACATGTACAAGCTTCTGAAGGAAAAACACCATGCGATCGAGACCATCCCAGTCCGCGTGAGGCGGCTCCCCCAGACCAAGCGGATGGCGGATAAGTATAACTCTAAGAAGTGCTCCCTGACCGCTGTGCTGATGGGGAAGCAAGAAGCAGATGCTGAAAAGGAGGAGGACGACGAGAGCGACAAGGATGCAGAAACAGAATGTGCAGCGGATGCCTGCCCACCTCCGCAGGAGAAGCGGCAAACCAAGAAAGGGATGGTGCCGTCCTCTGAGGATGAAGATGTCGACGCCGGCGATGGCACACGCAAAGGGAAGAGCAGTACCAATAGTAATGCGAATGCTGCTTCATCGTCTACGCAGCAACGAAAAGAAAAGCGAAAACAGAAAAAGCAGCAGCGCCATGAAACCAATAATGATAATAATAAAAGCCTAGAAGATGAATTGAAGGCCATGGGATTTGCGTAATCATCACGACGCTTCTAAACGGTGTACAGACGGTGACATTTATGTATATCTCCTCCGGTAGCCAAATAACAGTTTGACGACACACGGTAATATAATATGCTTCGATTAACTGTAAAATTGTATAAAACAATACAAAAAAAATATATAGAAAAGATAATTAAAACCTTTGTTTACTAATTAAGTATTCTACTTTTTTCGTTTACTTGATGGCGTTCATGATAAAAAAAAAGATCTCCTCTCGTATCTTCACTTATTTAATATCATACATATGTACTAGCTTGTACGAAGAATAAATATCTCTTTATTAACATCCTTCGTTCTGGTTAGTGGTGTTGTACAAAAACGCGATTAATTAAAAAGGTCAAAAAAAATGCCACGCTTCGGTGTCAACTCCGAAACGCGAAACAGCATGGTGGAGCTGAAAAAGAAGAAGAAGACCGTCGCAGAGAAGGTCAACGAGCAGATCATTAGCGAGGCGACCCATCAGGCGTCCACCGGGGACGAGCCCCGGCACTACGGCGGGGTCGTGGAGGAGTATGACATGAATTTTAGTGACACCGACAGTGATCGCGCGGAGACCCACGACAGCTCGAGTAAGGTCAGTAGGAAGAGGCCCCGTGATGCGGAGAAGTCCAGCCGCAAGGCAGCCTTGTTACTAAAGCGGGGGCCGCTTGACGATTCGCTCTCGCAAGGCAAGTACGCGGCCAAGGCGGCCGCCTCCTCGTTTTACGACCACACCGCGAACGAAAAGGGCTACACGTTTGAGGACGAGGAGGAAGACGATGAAGAGGGGGAGGAGGAGCCGTTGGCGCAGGCGGGTGATCGCCGCTACACCAAGCAAGACGCGGCCGCCGCCGTGGACGATCTCTTCTCCTTCCTGGACATGGATGCGGATGCCACCGGCGGCGCCTCGGCGTCCGCCGTCGACGCGATCGACGCGGAGGGGGAGGAGGACGTGTACCTCTACTCGAACGAGGACGAGATGACCCCGTCGGACGAGGACGAGGCGGAGGGAAAGAAAAAAAAGGCGAAGCGCCGCACAGAGCGCAAGGCGGTGAAGGCGAAGGATCTATCGGAGGAGGACTACATGAACTACCTCGAGGCGAAGCGCAGCCGACGGCGGGCGAAGCAGCCGACCCCCGTGTACGATAGCAAGCAGCTCAAGGAGCTGTTCGATGAGGGCGACGACGACGAGGCGGACGCGGAGGGCGCCGACACGAGCGCGGAGAAGCACATCCTGCAGCAGCTACAGCAGCTGCGGCAGAGCCAGCTGGGGCTGCTCTCGTCGTCGGCGGACGCCGCGGCCAGCGCCGACGACGACGCGGCGGCGCACGTGCGGCGGCTACAGGAAGAGACGAAGCGGTTTATTTTCCTCTACGGGCAGCTGCTGCGCATCCGCGTCGCGCTGCAGCAGTGCGTCTGCCGTGGCCTCCGCCTGCCGCCCTACTACGCGAAGCGGCTGTTCACGTCAGCGAGGGGGGCCGCGCCGGGCAGTGGCGGGGATGAGGCGGACCGCGTCCTTGACGGCGCCGTGCTCCGCCGCGCGTACGACCGCGTGACGGCGCGGCTGCAGGGGCTGCTGACCCAGTTCTATCAGAGCGCCACGCAGCAGGGCGGCGACGCGACCAAGGCCAAGTCGGCGAGCGCGTCGAAAAAACGGAAGGTGGAGAAGCCAAGCGCCGACGCGGAGGCGGACGAAGACGGCGACGACGGCGCGGCAGGTGAGATCACACCCTTTGAGAGCATCGACGCCCACTTCCAAAAGACGGTGAAGGCGCTCGCCGACCCGTGCCTCTCCTTCTGGGGCGACAAGCTCATCCTGAAGCAGACCGGCGCCACGGGCAGCCAGCTCAAGTCCATCGGCCAGCCACTGCCGGTGCAGATCAAGAACATCATCGCCTCGCAGATGACGAAGATGCGGCACAAGGTGCAGAAGAACAACGCCCACCTGGTGATACTGGGGCACCCCATCCACTTCCGCGCGAATGAGGAGCTGCCCGACGCACAGGCGGCGCCGGGGGAGGGCGACGGGGCGCCGGCGACGCGCGAGCTGTACGTGGAGGCCCGCACGAAGCGGGCGCAGCAGATCGCGGAGGGCGACTTCGACGCCGAAATCTTCAACGACGAACTATTCCTCAAGGAGCTGGTGCACAAGAGCGGCGGGCTGTCCGCGCAGCTGGAGCAGCAGCTCGCCACCATCCAGACACAGCAACTCCAGGAGCAGCAGCAGCAGCAGCATGCGTCCGCGCACCCGTCCGTGAGTGGCTCGCGGGTGGGCTTCCACAAGTTTACGAAGGGCAAACAGATCCAGTACGAGCCGCGTAGCAAGCTGGTAGGGTTCATGGTGAAGGAAAGCTTCGACGACACAGGTCGCAGCGATGTCATTGTGCAGCATTTGTTTCAGTGAATTATACTAATATGTTTTGTTTCCTCTCCTTCTTTTCGTTCCTTGTAGTTCTTCATGATAATACTAAAGCATAAATGTTTACGATTAATAACTTTCTTAATCTATTTTTACAAATAAATAAAAAAGGCTTCTATAAGCATCATCATCATCATCATCATTGTCTGTATAGCTTAGTAATTAATTATCTTAATGGGGTTGCTGTTTTGGATTCGGAGAGATGAAAACACAAATTATTTGGTTCTCTACCTGTTATTCTTCTTACTTTTTACGTTACTTCTTATAGGTAATAGTTTCAAAGTGTAAGGGTTTCTACATACAATTAACGTGTGTGAATAAGTAACGAAGAAGCAGAAAGGGAAAAACAAAATGGCTTCTGAACAAACGAAGGCGTTATTGTTTCAAATCATTTCAAGTAAGAATCCTGATTTCGATGGTGTGCATGCGAAAGATAGTTACTTTTTTGATCGGCTCATAAACAATAAGAAGGATGCGGATAACACGAATGTAGTACGATCTTTTGTAAGGGCGCTGCAAGAAAACATAGTTGCCATCATCCATAATAGCAATAAAAGTGAAAGCGTAGAAGAAACGATTCAACATGTATCGGAAAAACTATTGTTGGCCAAGAATAAAGACAGTGATGGTAATACTAATGTGTACTTTGATGAAGCAAAGCAAATCGAACGCCTGTTTATCTACTTATCCGCTTTTATCCATAATTATTTGATCTGCGAAGCCAATTTCAGCATGGAGACGGCGAGTTTGCCGAACCGCGCGTATATCGTGCTGCAATCGATCAGCTTCGCGGTGCTGACACTAGTTCCTTGCGCGAGCAAGGGCGGCAAGGTGCTCTACTACACGTTTCTGTACTACTTCCTGCAACAGTGGTCCTCTTACAGCACGGAGAAAAAGACAGTGAACGTGTTGAATCACAATAACAACACGAGCACGAACATTAATACGTTTTGGGTCTCTGTTTTTGAGAAGGGAGAGAAGGAACTACGTAGTGTGCTGATCGAAAAGGAAAAAAAGATTGTAAGTAATCAGCTAACCATTTCGGACAATGAAGAGGACGAGGAAAATGGAAATAACAATGACGCTCAACAATCTAAACACGCGGCGTACGAAACCATGCTGCGGGAGCTGACCTTTCAGTCGCAGTCGACGAACAGTGCTTCTTTTTTTAAAGATGTTGTGGTGAACCAATTCGTTCTCAAAAGTAAATTCCGCAAAACCAGCTTGCTCTTCAAATCGTTTTTGCCCTTCCACGTCCAGCAGGCGCCCTCGGCAGCTTTCAATCTGTTGTATCATTTTTGCTATGACTTCTCTGACAGATGGAGGCTAAAACTGCAGTCCATCCTTTCACAGACGCCACAAGGCAGCAAGGCGCACCCCCACGACTATCACTGCTGGTCAGAGGCGTTTCGATCATACGTGGCCCATCACACGGACGGAGGCCAGCCGGCGGATCGGCATGGCATGACCGCCGCGGAGGGCGAGCTCGTAGCCCTTGTGGAAGAAACCGCCGCGCGCGTGTCGCAGTGGCTCGCGCAGAGTCACGCACACATGTATCTCCTCGTCACGATGATTTGCTCGTTTGTGCGCTCGCAGTACAGCTTGCCGCTACTGCTGTATCAGCAGCGGTACACGTACAGCCACCACCACCTGCGGCAGCAACAGCGGGCCCAGCCTGATACGAGTGGCACTGATAGTAAGAATAGCTACCGAACCAAAATGCTGCACTTGCTAGAAGAGATGTACACTGTCTTCGGTGCCACATCGGTAATCAACAATCCTGTGAGTCCGAATAATAATAATAATGGTGCGGCTCAGGACGAAGATGAAGGAAAGGATGAACTGACGTTATTACTGTTGCACTTCCCTCCCTTTGGACTTGTGCTGAAGAAGCTGAATCTGTTCGCCCTGTCGCAGATGAACTTTTTCTACGTGGTCATGAAGAACGTCAAAATCGGGTCCTCCACATTTCAACAAAATGAAAACCGCCGCAAGTTTGCGCTCTTTTTGTACTTCTCTCACCTGATTTCGCGACGCACATTGATGCTGTGCTACTACTACGCGAACCACCCCGCGCGCGCGCTGGACAATGAGTTCTCGTCAACAAGCAGCACCCCCGCTGCGGCCGCGGCGCCCGCGCCGGCTGCCGTAGATGCCAAAGCGGAGAAGAACGTCGCCGTCTTTAAGGATCCCACCGCCGCCCTGCAGGCCTTCACGGATGCCGTCCACACGTACGTTCAAAAGGCACAAAGCCAACTGATCTGGAAGGATCCGTCGAAAGCGAATCGGAACAAGAGCGATAGCATGATCATGATCCCCGCCGACGGTGAGGAGAAGGGAGACCGATTCAACCACATGGTGTTTCCAAAAGAGATGCCGCAGCCATGCTTTGAGACATTTTTCTCGGCGCTCTCGTCTACCACAACAACAACAACGACAACGACGGCAACGCAACCACCAAATAATAGTAGTAGTAATAATAATAATAAGGATAAGGTTACCGCACCAGAGACGAATCCGTATTACGCCTTTATAGCGCCGCTCAAGTTAATTCTGGATTTGCTGTGCAGCCACTGCTTCACGCTCGCGTATGATTTGGTGTTGTATTTTTACTTTTTTAACCCAGACGATCAGGAAGCGGCGAACAACACTAATACGAATAACAAGAAGTATAAAATGGATTTATTTCTGATCCCTCCCAGTGCCATGAAGCTGCCGTTAGACTACATCGCCGTGAACACGCACAACAGTGCGGCCGCGGCGGGTGCGGGCCATAGCAGCGGCATCCATCTGGTGCGTGAGGTGCCGATGAATATACAGACCTTTTTAAAGGACTTTTTAGTGTCGACGTTGGAGGAGTGGGACGCCACCGCAGACCGCACGGATCGCCGCGAGTGGTACAAAAGACTGCACCGGTTGGAGCAGCTCCTCCCACTGCTAGGGATCACAAACGTGCTGCTGCATTCCGAAACGGTGTTGTTTTATCTCCTGAAGCAGCTCTTCTGGCTGAATGAGCACGCGGACCCGCATGTCGATATCGGGCGGCGCGTCCTCTGTCTGACGGAGGGCTATCTGACTAACTTCGTGATGCCCTGCGTGCGCGTGCTGCCACCTTCGCTCGTGCTCTACAAGTACCTGGATGAGCTCCTCTTCACGTTTTTCCAGAACAACAAATCGAACCATCGGGTCAACGATGAAAACGGGGTTCAGTTCCTCCACCGCACGGCATGGGCGCACTATCTGACGGTGCTGCAGCAGGTGGAGTCGCCGAAGGGTTTGGCCGGCCGCTTCCTTATGCATCCACTCGAGCAGCTCCGGCTGAAGGAAACACAGAGTCTTTTCCTGCAGTCCCTCAAGCGCATGAACGCCATGTCGGTGAAGTATTATCACTACCTCCTCCGGCCTTGCCTCCTCACGGATCCGGTCTTTGTGTGCGATAAGCTGCTGTCGCAGGCATGCGGGTACGAGAACGGATTCATTCTGAACCACTCCCACGTGATCAAGAATCTGCCGTACAGCTTTTTTGTGCTGCTGTTTCAGATGGGCATCCAGCGTGGCTTGTACTTTGCCGAGCGCGAGAAGATCACCACTGCGAAAAAAAAAACAAATCCGGATGCGTACAAGATGGTGTTGATTTGTGAGTTTATGGTGTCTGCGTGGTTTCAGAATGTGCAGCACGTCGTCCAGACGAAAAGCAACATCCTCTACAATCGCAAGTACAAGGCCACGATGGCCGCCGTCGCCGCCGCCTCTGCGAGCCACTCGCAGCTGCAGCAGCAGCAGCAGCGCAAGCGGGAGCTGATGACGGCGCTGCTGTTTCAGCTGACGCAGGACCCCGAGCAGAAGGCAGCGTTTCTGCAGCGCGACGTCGCGGCCGGGGCGGTGCTGCTCCGCGCGGTGGAGGTGCACCTCCGCCGCGCGGAGCACCGCCCGTCGTATCTCTTCGCGACGGAGCTGCTGCGGCATCTGTGCTTCCAGTTCCTGCAGACGAAGAGCGAGTCGGAGGAGAACGTGCATGTCGGGCAAATCGCGGCGAACAGCTTCAACGTGTCCACCAAGTGGTTCAGCGGCGGCGGGGAGGTCAACACGTTCCGCGTCAGTAAGTGGAACAAGGAGCAGTCGCAGAAGAAGAAGACGGGCGAGAGCGGCGGCCAGAATGGCGAAAGCAGCATGACCAACGTGCCGATCCTCGGCCGACGCGGTGGGGGGCGGGGTCGCTACCCGCCGCGGTATCCGCGACACGCGGCGGTGGTGGCCGATGCGGCGGTGGTGCAGAAGAGCAAGAAGAGCAAAAAGAAGAAGGACGTGTACCTGTCGAACACCCTCACGGATGTGTTTTATTTCGCCAAGTGGGTGCTGGAGGAGCTGCTGAACTCGGTCGTCGTCACGGCGCCGCTGCGGCGACGGGAGAGCGTCGTGGATGAGGAAGAGGAAGGCGACGCGGCCGCGCAGGCCCATCCGCCGCCGACCGTGACGCTCTCACTCGGAAAGCTGCTCATACTGCACCTGTGCCAGCTGCACAATACGTCGCACATTTTCAAAAACCAAATCGAGAACCTGGATGGCAAGCTCGAGACCATTTTGTTCCTATCCGCCAACGACTTTAATGAGATCAACGACTTGATTTTCATTATCAGCGATTTGCTCGTCTTCGGTCCGCCGAGCGCGGCCGGTGGGGATGTGATGCCTGCCGCGCATGAAGATGACGTCTTCCTGTTCTTTCACCACCTGATGCAGCGCACCGCCAGCAAGACCCTGCTGCTCAAGCTCATGACCATGTACTACCTCAAGTACACCGTAGCGCAGAAGGGGTTGGCTCGGGCCACAGCCAACAGCGCGTGGGAGATGGCGTCCACGCCGGCGGACGCCCTCGTGCGCACGACGCGGCTGCTGCTGCCGCTGGAGGTGGCGGCCGAGAAGTCCAACGTGGAGAACACGCCGTTTCAAAAGATGTTTGGAGAAGACAACACGGACTGGGACTTCTTGCGAAAAATACATCCAAATACTAGTAATAACAATACGAACAGCGCCCCCAGTATTCCTTTGGATTTTATTTTTCAGTTCTCCTTCATGTCCCCCTTCTTCTTCGCAGCCCACTACGAGGAGGAGGTGTACAACGCCGCCGTGCACGAAGTCCATAAGTGTCTCGCGGAGGTGTTTCAGTACTACACGGACGTCCCTGCCCAAGGCCTCCCCAGCGCCGCTGCAGCAGTCACGAACAGCAGCAGTGGTGGGCGTAAGCGGGACCGCTCCCCGCCGCCGGTGGCGGCCGCCGCGGAGATGGATGTGCAGCAACTCACGGAGCTCGACGTGCGGGCGTGGCAGGAGGTGTACAACATGCCGGTGAAGGAGCAGCAGACGGTCGCGTGGCTGCTGCTGCAGAAGCAGCTCATCGCGCGGGAGCAGCACGCCCACCTCCAGCTCAGCACGCGCACCAGCAGCGTGCGGCACCTGATGCAGCACGCCTTGCTCGCCCAGGTGCGCGAGGCGGTGCTGCGGCAGGAGGTCACCCGCATCCAGTTCGTCGGCGGCTACCTCCTGCCGCAGAGCGTGCTGAGCAACTCGGAAGCGCATTTTGTCCGCCTCTTTTTCCAGTTCCTCTTCGAGCATATTGTCTGGGCCGCGGAGGGCGCGGCCGGCGCCGACGCGGCGCAGCAGGTGCTAGACCTCGCGCTGACGTACGTCAGCTGCGGCGTCACGTTTTTTGTCGGCCTCACCGATGCGGAGGTGAAACGCTTCGGCCACGTCCTGCAGCTCCTTCTGCTCTCCTGCGGCGCGCGGCCGCGGCGGGGGGGTCCTGGCAGCCGCTGGGCGCTGGAGGCGCACCTGCCACCCGTGTTCGCGACCATCGCGGCGGCCATGCGGAAGGAGAAGGACGAGCAGGAAAGGGAACAGAATGGGGGTGAGAAGACGGGTGTGAATGGCAGCGACCCCGCAGCACGCCAGGCCCTCCATGTCGGCGAGAAGCAGCTGCAGGGCCTCCTCGACGGCTACCGCACAGACGAGACGCAGAAGCTGAAGTACTTGTTGGGGGCCTTCCATCGCCGATATGAACAGGGAGCGCCGCCGCACGAAGCGACAGGCGCAGGCAGAGCAGACCGCGAGGGGAAGAACAACAGTGGTAGCGGCAGCCACCAGAACAACACGAGCCAGCAGCAGCAGGAGGAGGAGGCGCCCGTGCTTCTCTATCAGCTGGAACACTATCTCATTGAGTTCCTGTTGCAGTTTCTGAATGAGGAGGAGCATGTCGCGCCGCATCATCTGCGCAACGCGTTTATCCTCCTCGGCTGTCTGTGCAAGCCCATCAGCCAGACGACAAGCGCTCCGCTCCACGCGATGGCGCAGACGGACGACACACATATGGATTGCTCGTCGCTCGTGTTGTTTCCCTTCTCCTACAAGGGCACCGCGACGCTGCTCAACGCCGTCCACAAGCACGCGGTGAAGGAGCGCGAGAACTACGCGTCGGCGACGGCGGTCGTGAAGCAGCTGCGAGATAAGCTGCGGACGATCAAGGCGCGCGTGCTGGAGCCGGTGCGCTACTTCAGCGAGCATCCTACGAACAACACGGACAAGGACGAAGTGGAGCGCTTTATGCTACGGTGGAATCGGCAGGAGGACTATGTCAAGTATCTCTTTGCATCCCAGCACGTCGAGCTCCACGAGGGCGAGCGAGACGACGGGGATGAAAAGGCAAAGGGCCGCGACGGCGAGGCACCGAACGGGGAGGACGGCCATGAGGATGAGGACGGGGAGGCCCATCGCGGCAGCAGTCCCAACGCCTCTCAGGGCGAGATGGACGAGGGCGAGGAGGAGGAGGAGGAGGAGGAGGAGACGGACGAAAGCGATGCGGAGCAGCGCGGACACTCCCGCTCCACCGAGGACGATAGCGGCAGCGAGGGCGACGACACCGCCGGGCCGCGCGTGCGTCGGAAGATCGACGCCGGTGCCGTGCCGAGCAATGGTGACGACGACGAGGAGGATGAAGAAGCATAGGAACGGTGTACAACTAATAAATAAAGCATATCTGATCGCTAGAATTACAAGAAATGGAGGAGTGAAAGGGGGAAAAAGGGGGGTGCATAACAGAGAGGGTGTTATTTCTTCTCGTAAGTGTGTGACTGCGTCATATACCTCATCTTCTTTCCCTTACTCTCTTTTTTTTTCTTTTTTTTTCCTTTACAGCTCATCGACTACGTAACTACAAATGGAGGCAAATATTACATTGCAACTCCCTTCAAATAATAATAGCAATAATAATAATAATAACATTATTCCACTAAATTTTTATATTCCCTTTCCCCATCAACGACCCTTTTTAGTATGCAACTTTGTGTACTTACTGACAGCGCAGCTGCCGAAGGACCTCTTCACGGTGGTGGCCAGTCATCATCGTGGGCCTCCGAGCGGCAATTGTGTTTTCCACCCGCAAGGCCCGCAGACGACGATGGAGGTGCTCTCACAGGTGAAGTATCAAACACCGGAGGCGGCAGAGCAGGACAATTTGAAGCCCCTTAACCAAACGTCTGTTTTGAAACTGTACCCTTCTAAAAACAAAAACCATAAGAATAATAACAACAAATACTTGTTCTTAGAGTTTGGCAGCAGTGCCTCCAAAACGATCTTTGGGGGCTTCATCAAGGAAGAGCCACTCTCCGTCGAGACGCCACCAAACACGAATGCGAGTAACACCGTACTCTTTGAGAACCATATTGTGGAGCGAATGCAGCAGCGGCAGCGCGGCACAATCCTGGCCTCCAACCTGATCAGCACCGCCAACAGCACGTCGAGTATGTTCTTCTTGCTGCTGCGCGACTTCGGCGGCCACCCGGATGCGGAAGAAGAGCAGGAGCTGGCAGAGTATCGAGGGGATTTCGCACACCTGACGCCCGTCGGCTTTGTAGAAGAACAAGCGCTGCGACAGCTGCTGGAGGGGCTGGATGCGAAGGAAAAGCAAATGGGCAAGATGGTGCACCCCCTCACAAATACCCCCATACATAAAATAAATATTGTGCAGTGCGGTGTTAACTTTGACTATCACACGTACTACCATCACCAATCGAATACCAATAACACGACGAACAGCACCGTTAATGTGAACCTAAAGGAGCGGAAGCGAGAAGAAATCAAACGCATCGGCGGCAAGGTGCGGAGAAGAGATGAAGACGACGAAGAAGCGCAAAACGACGGGACAATGGGTAATACGAATCAAACGGAAGGACCCAAAAGCTTCTTCTGCATCTCTAACCGCTACGGCGGCCACACGAACAACGCGAGCCGTGATGACGACCTCAATATGGCGTCGCGGAAACGCGTTCGAACGGACGAGCGTGCCCACCACCCCTCGCAGCCGCATGCAAACATGTATATGACGAATGAAGATGGCACCACGGTGCTCCGAACAACAGCCATACATGCTTTTGATGACACTAACAATAATACCAATAATAATAAGTTTGATTTCTTTGCAACTCAGGAGGATGCCTTTTTGAACGATATTAATGGGATCAATGAAACCCAAAAGGAGCGACTGGTTAAGAAGAAGCAGAGAATGCATAAAGACGCGAACACCAAGCAGCCGATAGCCACTCACTATGCGCATCCTCAAAGCAAAAGTGACACTGCCATTTTGGGGAAGAAGAGTAGTAGTAAAACGGCAAAAAAGGGAAAACTACATTTTAAATACTAATGAACGCATGTCAGAATTCAACACACGTGTAACCGATTAACAGACCAATTAAAATACTAAAGAGAAAAAAATATTGATTGTTTTGTTTGTGCTCTTGTTCTTTTTCTTGTCACGGTGTCCACTGCCACTGCGGCGACCTCTATTGTATTCCTTCACTCCACTTCATTATTCTACTCTCAAAAAAAAAAAGGAAGAAAGAGAATATCGACATGAACCTCCGGCAGTTCGCCTATGAGACCTACAAGAACATCAGCGGGACGCTGAGCGGGCCCAAGACTGTGTCCGATTTTGAAAAAACCGGCAAATTGACGCCTCAGGAGTTTGTGGAGAGTGGCGACGAGCTGATCGACAAGGTACCGTGTTGGAGCTGGATTGGCGCCTCCACCATCTCTGACAACCCGAACAATCATAACAATGTGCAGCCCTATTTGCCACTCAACAAAAAAGGGCTCGTATACCGCAACGTGCGCTGTCGCCGCAACGAGGAGGAGGACGTGGACGGGAAGAACACCAGCACAGCGGCGGAGGAGGCGGACGCGGATGGGTTCACCTTTGTAGGTCGCGCCCCCACGGCGCGTCGTCCGTGTCCGAACGATGCGGCGGCGGCACCGCAGCAACAACAACAAGAGGCGGGAGGGGCGAAGAAGAAACAGAAGGCGAAGCAGATGAACTTCAGCTCCACCTCATCCGAAGACGAAGAGGACGATGATGGCGGAGACGTGGAAGCTGCACCAGCCGCCGCACACAAGCCCATCTCCTCCTCCTCCTCTTCCGATGATGATGATGATGATGCTGATGCGAACGACGACAACAACACGAAAAACAATAATAATGTGTACGTGCCAGACCGTGTCTACGACGTGTACATTCTGTACGATAAGATTGAGCAAACCCCGCGGATCTATCTCATCGGCTACCGGCTGGAGCAGGGCAGCCACCACCACCAGCAGCACGCGCGCCGCACGCCGCTGGCCGCCGCAGAGATGGAGCAGGAGGTGATGGCATCGAAGCGGAACAAGACGGTCACGATTGACGCCAACCACGCGCAGAACGCCTTTCTGAAGCACTTCACACTTGTGCAGCCACACCGCAGCCATTCCATCCTGCTGGGCGGGCTGCCCGCCATCAGCATCCATCCCTGCCGCCACGCCGCCGCGATGCTCAGCATGATACAGCGCATGCGTCGCGACTTCGAGGAGGAGATGGCGGCGCGGAAACAGAATCAGCAGCGCGCCGATCCCAGCCGAAGGGACAAGCAAGACGCAGAGGAGGCGGTCTTTTGTTTTCCGGCGTGCAACTCTCTGAAGCTGTTCATCAAAATGATCGCACCGGCGGTGCCCTTCGTCGAGATGGATGTGAGCGACTTCGAGTGGATTTATTAAGCTGGTGAGTATGAAACCTATTGTTATGCTTAACAATGTGGAACCCTACATTGTTATATGATTCTTTGCATGACCATGAGAACAGCAAAAACAGTTTTTTTTTGTTGTTGTTGTTGTTGTTGTTAGTGGTACTCTTATTATTAATACTAAAAAAAAAGGTATTCACTTTTCTTTACCATCATTAAGTGTGGTTACTGTACGACTGCTTATATCAGTTCTGTTTACATCATTGTATGTTGCTTTCTCTTCTTTTTTTTTTTTTCGTTTGCTAAACATAGTATAATCTATAGAATAGAAACTACAGTTGCAAGCGTATTACAATGCGGAAGAGGAGTTATCTCTCTCCGATTAGCACCTCTTTTTTCACCCTCAGAGTTTCTTGTTTTCGTCCGCTTTTCAACTCCAACAGCGGTGGTCTTTGGGGTGCAAAGCGATGTGTGGCGACCACCACCTCCGCCACGGCAGCAGCCACTTCCACGTCGACAGATGATAGTACCACGAATTATATGAATACGAGTAGCAACAAAACACTGCGCTTGGCGGTTGTGCGGCCGGACGTTATTGACACCTTCATCCCTGAGCTGTCCGACTCCGCCATCCATCTGCAGTCAATGCGCATCTCCCCCTTTGCGTCACCGAAGAAGAAGCGTCTTGGAGAGGGTAGCGGCGGCCGTGATCCCGCGGATGACGGTGGCGGTGGCAACCAAGAGAACAACCCAAACTGCTACTGGCGATGCCTGTTCTGCAAACAGACGTACAAGTGCTCCGTGAAGGACCGCATACAGCGCCACAGTCACCGCTGCCCGCGCTGTCGGATCCCGCCGCCACCCGTTCCGCCACCGCCGCAGCAGCTGTCCCCTCACGAAACGCAGCAGAAGGAGCGGTATGAAGAGTGCGTCCGCCGCTTCTGGGACCGGACGCTGAACGGCGACCTGGACCCGGCCCAGTTCGATGCAAGCAGCGCCATGACCGTGTGGTGGCACGTGCCTCGCAACACGAAGAAGGCGTCTGGTGATATGGCTAATACGATCAAGGGCGATAAACACGATCTACAGCAGCACTGCCTCCGCCGACCGATCTTTGCCTTCTGCAGAGATCCCTTTTCGCTCAACGAAAAGGTGGACGCCCAGACGGCGTTGGAGAAGCGACTGCTCGACCGGATAGAGACCCTCACGCACTTTCGCGATGTGGAGCGCTACTTCCACGCGGACGCTGATCGTCGTGGTGCGGAGGCAGATGCAAGGACGGATGCGACGAAGATGGGGCAGGGAGGAGGCGACGTAGTGTTGAAAGAGCACTGGCACACCAAACTAACGAACGAAACGGATATTCGTTTTGCGGTGCAGCTGTGGAAGAGTGAGTTTCGCCATCAGCACAGCGACAAGCTAAAAACAGCGCGGCCGCGCGCCTCGTATCATCCGCATCGGCATCATGGCTTATTTCAAAATGTGAGTTTGTTCTACAAAACGCGCATCCACTACGCCGCCGCGCAACAGCGCTTCTCCGAGAGTATGCTGAACTATTATTATGACTTTGTGCAATCCGTCAAGCGGCGTGAACTGGAAGAAAAGGGTGTCGACCCGTGTCGTCCTGAAGACAAGTTGGCAACACAACTGGATGTAAAAGATGGGCTGCTAATGTCAACCGAGGGGGACTTTTTTCTCGACGAAGCGGAAGTCAACCATAATAATAATACTAATAACAATGACAATAATGTTTTACAGTACTTTCGCCTTTCAGAAGAACAGGTCAGACCGGGAAAACTCTCGGAAGCCGCGTCCATCTTCTTTGATAACTTCAAAAGGAATCACGCTAATAGGGTCATCACCCCCACTCACAGCAACACTACCACTAATAAGAATAAGAATAAATGGGATTTCATGAAGCTACGGAGCAGTGTGCTGCCGCTGGCCGCGATGTCACCGTCGGCAAGCCAGCATGGACAGCTTGGCGTGCAGACAGAATTTGCCGCCGATCAGAAAAGAGATGATAATAATAATAAGGAAGCGCTGAAGGAGTACCCCAAGCTCTCACACACGAAACCGAGCAGCCACCACCAAGGCCGTCCGTCCCACCCATACGTTGTAGCGCCGATGTGGGTCGCGGTGTCGGAGAAGGAAGAAGAAGCACCACTGCAAAACGAACAGGCGCATACGATACATCCGAGTTCCAATATATCCCTGGTGTCCGCCGCCATCGCCGCCCTCGGTGCCAGCCTCCACCCCACCCCACAGCCCCTCATGAGCCTACACCAGGGTGATAAAGACAGTAAGAGGGGCGCGGATGGCAATCGCCATGTGGTAAGCAAGCTACGCAACACGTACGACATTAAGAATGTGTTCCGAAGCAATAACTACGCGAACTATGTGAGGCACCGGCGCCGCGCCAAAGGCGAGGCGGACGATGGCACGTCGTCGTCGCGCGCGGCTCCAAGCGCGACGCACAATAAGAAGAATCAGGACGAGAGAGAGACGTACTTCCGCCTACAGATGCCACTCGGCACTGCGCATTTCCACGACGCACCGCACACCGAGACGAGTCGGATTGTTTTGGAGTCGCCGCTCCACGCGGCTCTGGGCATTCACGAAGCGGGGGAGCTTCAGAGGTCCAACACCACCACCACCACCACCACCACCACTGCGACTACTTCTAGCGCTCCGCAGCGGCAGGATGCACCTCCGGCGCCGGACGACAGCGTGCTGGCGGTGCCGCTTGTGCCACGCAGAGTCGCAAAGCGGGTGAGGCGATCGTAATAACCACATACATATATATAAATATATATATATATATGCACACAGAATACTCATAAGGGAATGAAAAAAGAAAAAAAGAAAAAATGTGTATATGTATGTTATATTCACACCTGACAAAATGCTACTATGGTGAACATTTTGTTGTTGTTCGTTCGGTACCGTAAGTTCTCTCTCTCTCTCTC
>AUXH01000015.1:0-76570 GCA_000482145.1 Strigomonas culicis
CGCTCTGCGGCGCCGGCGCCGGCGGCACGTACGCCACAGGCGCGCGCAGGCCGGAGTCCGGCCGGCCCTGTGCGCCGCGCGCGGCCGGCACCGCCTCCACCAGCTGCACCGCCGCGATCTCCGGCTCGTCCAGCAGCGGCACCTTCGGCTTGGCGCCCTTCCGCGCGGCCGCGGCCGGGGCGGCCTGCTTGTCCGGCGGCGCCTGCGCCATCGCCTTCTTGGGCGGCGGTATGACGGGCTGACTGAACGGTTCGGCGCGTGGCGGCGTCGCCTCGGTCAGCGTGGTCGGGGTGTGGTTCAAGCGCGGCACGTTGCCCTTCAGCTCTGGCTCTAGCTGCAGGGCGGGGAGCTGGGCGCCCACGCCGTCTTTTGAAACGATGATCGCCTTGTTCTTGAAGCGCTGCTGGAACTTGGAGAGAGGTGCCTCGGTGCCGGGGCTCCCACCGGCGTCTGTTTTTTTATCGTTCGCCTTTGGTGTGGGTGGCGCCCACACATCCGGGTCGTACTTTTTCTTTCTACTGTTCATGTACAACGCTAAACTAAAAGCTGCAGACAGGCCGAGCCACAAAGAAAAAGGTGGTGGGGAAGAGGGGGATCGAATAATAACGTCCAGAGAGAACGGCAATCAATACTGAATATAATACTTTCAGTAGCAATCGCTCTCTTAAACATCTTGCAGTGAAGGACGCGACGGATTCGATCACACACGACTCTTAACAAAGGTATTTACAACTAAAAATGTGTATATATTTTTGATTTGGGACAAAGAAAAAACAGAAAAAAGTTTTTTCTCTGTGCTTCCTCTTTTTTTTTTCTAGAAGGAATAATCGATAGCGCATGATCGTCGACAGTGACAAAAAGAAAACTAGCACAAGACATGAACAACCCAAAGATGACGACGACGACAACAGCAACAAAAAAAAAAGAGGGCTACTTTGTCTCCTGAATGAGGCACATCTTCATAGCGGACTCTAAGCGCGCCACACTGCGGGTCTGCTCCACGTTCTGCAGCTCCAGGCGGCGCACCTCGGCGTCGCGGGCGCGGCTGTCCGCCAGCCACGTCTGCTCCGCGTTCTTCAGCATGTCGCGGCAGTCTTGGAAGGCCTTCTCTGCGATCTGGTGGCACTCCCGCTGGCTCGCGAGCAGCTTGTTGCGCGTGGACGCACTATAGTACCAGTAGGTGAGCATGCACAGAAAGCCGGTGCCGACAGTGAGGCCTAGCGTGGGGTACTTCTTCATCGGAATGAAGACACTGTGGTAGAGCGTGCTGAATGCGTCCATTTTTTTGTTTGTTTGTTTGATGTAGTGATTTTTATACGTATAATAAGTATCTGTCAGATAGTATAAGCAAATAAAAAAAAAGCAAGAGGAAAGAAAAGGACAAAAGATAAATGTGCTACTCCGATTAAATGTCCAGCTGCCATGTATTAAGAACACTCACACTATAATATGTTTTCGGGAGTACATTTTTTTTTGTTTGCTTCTGACCCGTGCTTTATTTTTTTTCTTTTTACGATTATAAACAATACCATATGTAAATTCAAACTCCGCACAACTGTACTAAAACAACTTAATCTTACGCGCCTTACGTTGTTTGATGGGACCCTTGCGCTTCGCCGCGCCGTCACCCTTGCTAGCGCCGGCGGCCGACGACGCGGACAGCTCCTCCACGCCGTCCCACTCATCCTCCGACTTGTCGAGCAGCTCGGGTGGGCCGGCCTCGTAACGGCGGAAGAGGTACTCAATGGAGTACTTCCACCGCTCCTCGTCATAGCTCTGCTTTTCTAGTAGTTTCTTGTAGTCCTCCTCTGTCTTGGGGATCTCCTCGTGGATGGCGTGGTTGACCGGCGGCAGGCCCAGCAGCGTGTAGGCCTCGTGCGTCGCGTAGATGGCGTAGCGCTGCGGCAGCAGCTCCTCGCGCGCGAAGCTGCGGTCGACGTAGACGGTCTCGTACTTGCGGCCGAACCACACGCCGCGCTCCTCGTCGAAGAGGTTCACGAGGAAGATGACGGGAATGCGCAGAGTCGGGATGCGCCGGGCCTCGCCCACCTCCAGCAGTGGGCGGTGCTTCACGTGGTCGGGGTACGGCGTCACCGTGTAGCGCATGTCGTACTCGCCGGGGCGGTGCGCGCTCATCGGGTAGCGCGTCTCGTTCTCCTTCATGCGCAGCGCGTAGGTCGAGAGCGCCATCCGCTTCCAGTACGGGGTGCGCGCGAGGCGGTCGCTGTAGCCCTGCGACACGCCGAAGGAGCCGCCGACCTCGCCGCCGGGCGGCGGCGGCATTGTCACGTGGACATCGTGGCGCGGGGGCGGGACCCACGGGGCCACGGCAAGAAGGCGGCAGCAACGCATCCACGCGGTATTCCTCAGTCGAGTTCCGATATATACTAGTAACTGTTGGGGAGAGAATGGAAACGGGAAAAAAGAAGAAGCGCATATTCCTCCATACACAACTAGACACTCAAATTAATGTTTCTTTCGCTTTTCCCTTTCCATTGAGTGGGCAAAAAGATTCATCTCAATTCTTGTCAAAAGTTAGCACGGGTTTTCATCTAGCTTGCCTCTTGGGCTTAACTTAACATTTAGAAGAAGAAACAAAAATGTAAGGACTCGTACAAAAAAAAAACGCGAATATGCACACAGCACGACACAAACCGAGCAACAACAAAGGAAGGTACCATCTCCTTACACAAACTTACACAGGCAGCGTTTCGGTGTTTGATTCTCAATGCCCAACGAGGACGACTAACTGCTTACTTGAAGCGAGTCCTCCATGAGCTCGATCAGCTCCGGGTGGCGCCACTTGGCGAAGCGCAGCATCACGGCCGAGTACACCTCGGCCACCCACGCCCGGGCGAGCAGGTAGTCTACCTTGAAGCGCGACGCGTCCTCGTGCGAGGTGCGTAGCGAGTAGCGCAGCATGCGCAGCGGCCGGTTCACGACGTCGCCCAGCTCGCGGTTGATCGCCTTGGTCGCCATGATGCTACGCAGCGCGAGGGCGTACTGCTTCGGCAGCGACGAGACGATGCCGTTGACATCCGCCATCTTGTGCTTGACGGTGTCCCGCATGCTGTCCTGCACCTTCTTGTCCGTCAGACGGCCGCTCTCCGCGGAGTAGTATACATACGGGTGCTGCAGGAAGCACGAGGCGAAGAGCTCGTAGTCCTCGCAGTGGTAGCGCCGCGAGATCTGCTGGAGGTGGGCGCTGTCGTGCGTGATGGAGGCCGTCCAGATGTCGCTGATCTCGCGCCGCATGGGGTGCTCCATCTCCGCGCACAGCCCAAAGTCCAGCAGCACCACCTGCGCCCTGCCGCTCGGCAGTTTGTGCACCAGCACGTTGCCGGCGTGCGGGTCGCCGTGGAAGAAGCCTGTGCCGAAGAGCTCATAGGAGATGGCGTCGAAGAAGGCCGTGGCCACCTCGTTCACTTTGAGGCCCAGCTTCTCTATCCCCTCGCGGTTCGAGATCTTCACCGCGTTCTGCACAAAGTGCGACACCATGACGCGCGGCGTCACGTAGTCCCAGAAGATCTTGGGGCACACCACCTTGTTGCCGAAGCCGCCCTTCTTCAGGTCCGCCGCGGCGCGGTCGCTGTTGTGCGCCTCGAGTCGGAAATCGAGCTCCGCCGCGACGGTGTCATTCAGCTTCGTGACGATGACGCCCAGGTCGAACCCCGGGTACAGGTAGCCGGCGATACTAAGCATCGTGTCGATGGTACGCATGTCGCCCTTGAAGCGCTGCGCGATGTCGATGTACTGCACCTTGATGGCCACGTCCACGTTCTCCTTCCGCAGGTGCCCGCGGTGGACCTGCGCGAGGGAGGCGGCCGCGATGGGCTCCGGGTCGATGTGCGTGAAGATCTCATGCAGCGGGTGGTGCAGGTCGCGCTCGAGCACCGCGACGACCTCGCTGTACGGCCGCTTCACCACCGCGTCCTGCAGCACGGCCATCACGTGGCAGTACTGGTACGGCAGGATGTGGCTCATGTTCGCAAAGATCTGCCCCGCCTTGACGTAGAGGCCGCCGTTCGTCTCAGCCAGCGTGACCAGCCGGCGGGCGCAGCGCGTGTGTACCTCGTCCCACGCCCGCTGCTCCTCCACCCCATGCAGGTTGTACGTGTAGTCCGCGAAGATCTGTCCGCTGGTGATGACGCAGCGGCCGACGCGGCCGAGGCCCTCCAGCAGCACGCGCGACGGCAGCAGGCTCTCGGGGAGCATCTCTTTGGGCGGTGCGATGATCGCCGTCGTGCCGACCGCAGCCGCCCCAAACGTGTAGGCGGAGTAGCGGGAGAACCTTCTGAAGAAAGTGGGCATGGCGTCAGGTGTCTTGTGCGCTAAGCGAACAACCACTAGTTGATTGTTTATTAGAAACGGTAATTGAACAGGAAAAATATAGAGATGTTAAAAAAAAAAGGGGTATCCCTTCACCGTGTTTGTCTTCCCTCACTATGCCTTTATGAGTACAGAGTAGAAATGAGTGAATAATGGCAACTAAAAGAAAAAAGAAAGGAGAAGAAGATTAAGAGTCATTTTCATATGGACAAAAAAATTGACGACGATACATGAAAAAACAAAATTGATGACAAATAACGTATTGGCTTTTTTTTGTCGTTCAGTTTGTTATTGCTCGCTTGCTTTCAACTTCTCAGTGAGCGGACGATCCAGCTTAATCAATTTCTATGACATTCTCGTCCCCCTCGTCATCAATATCGATTACCGTCACCGTGTCTCCAACCCCACTCGTTGCAGTGGCAGGCGCTGCTGCGGTGCTGCCTGCCACCTCGGCTTGCCTGTCGCTCTCCTCAGCCCGCGCACGCTTGATTTGGTTGGCCCTTTCCTCCGTCTTCGCAGCCGCTTCGACCCCCCGGACTTGTGTTTCGCCAACCGCACAGAGACGCACCTCCACCCGCCACTCCGTTTCGTGGTTGACCGCGTCCACCACGAAGACCAGCGGCAGCGCGCCGCTGGCAATGCGCTGCCGATGTTCGTCCTCCAGTCCGCCAGCGAACGACAGAAGCGTGTTGCCGGCCAGGGTTTCGTAGTCCTCGTCCTCAAAGACAATCTTGTCGTGAAAAAAGAGCGATGGCGCCTCCATGTCGAGCTGGCCAACCACCACCTCATCGATGAGGTCACGGAGGGTGTACGTCTCGGCCCCTGCACGAGGCAGCGCGACGTACACGGTGGGCGATACATCCTGGCACACCACGCACAACGGATTCGGGAGCGGGAGCGGGGCCGCGTGGACCTGACTGCGGAGGATGATCGCCCGCTGCTTGTGGTGCTCGGCGTGCTCACCCGCCCGCTGCTGGAAGGGGAAGCAGGCCCGCGCCCTCTCGCGCCGCTCCTGTGGCGCTTTGCGCACGTAAATCATCTTCAAGTGCTGCGAGAGATGTTGCCTATCACCGGCATCCGCGCACTGAGCCATGCGCAGCAGGACGTACAGCTGCTGCACCACGCCAGCGGCCACCATGGCGTTGGTGGTGGCCACCGCAGGGACGATCGCGCCCGCGATCGTCCGTATCTCCTCCACTGGCTGCATCGGCAGGTGATACACGTGCGCGCGCAGGTTCGACACAGCGGCCACGAAGCGCACCGCGGCGTCGTCTTCCTTCTGAAAACCCCTTGTTGGGCGGGAGGCGCACGCGGCCACTGTGAAGATAAACAGCTGCATGCACTCCTTGATGGAGAGCGGCGTCGTGGGTTTGCTCGTGACCATCCCATCGATAAAGACCGCGCTGCAAATGCCGTGTGTTGACGACGCATCGCTTCCATCGCTGTCGCCCCCTACCACCGCCGCAGCGGTGATGTCTGCGACGGCGATGGGCACGGGCGGCGCCGTCGACCACGCGGACTTCATGTCCAGCAGCTGCTCGATCTTGTGGTGGAACAGGTGCTGCAGCAGCTCCACGGCAAAGCCGTACAGCAGCGCGGACCGCTGCCCGTCGGTGCGTGTGCTCTGGCCGCGCCACTGCTCGTGGAACTGAAGCGCGACGCGGCGGAGGTACGCCAGCTCGCTCGGTGCCGACGCGGCCGCGGGCAGACGCTCCGGCTGCGGCGCGCCCGTCTCGCCGAGGAGCTCGCCCTGCTGGTCGCCGAAGAGGCTCTCGTACAGCTCCTTGGCGTAGTGGACGCAGTGGACCATGCTGGTCGGGCGCGCGTGTATCGTGCACACGGCAAAGCTCTGCGTGTCCGGCGGCTTGGGCCGGCATTGGTAGCACTCGGAGATGCCCCTCACGATGGGCTGGACCTGCCCGTTGAACCCCATCGAGCCGCTCTCGATCAGCGGCGTGCCGCTCCGCATGCACTGGAAGTTCACGTGCTGCCGCGCGGACACGTTGTCCAGCGCGTTCAGCACCACTGCAAACTGCCTGTAGAAGGCATCATCGAACTTCGCGTCCTTGATGTTATCGTGCAGGGCCACGATCGTGGGGGCGGCGGAGACGCGCGCCTCGCGCTGCTGAAACCACGAAAGCACCGTACGCCGGGCGGCCTCCGCCTTCGGCTTGCCCACATCCTCCGTGGTGAACAGAAACTGCCGATTGAGATTGGTGGCGTCGATGGTGTCCAAGTCCAGAATGTGTAGGTTCTTGAAACCGGAGAGCATGAGAATCTTGAGCACCTCGCACCCAATGCCCCCGACGCCAATGAGCAACAAGGGCGCGTTGTAGAGCGCGTGCTCGGCCACCGTGGACTTCCTGTCGTATGCAAGAACACGTTGGCAGTCCCTAGTGGTGCTTGTCACTGGGGTGGATTCATCAACTGCAAACGTCTGAGGGATAATGGAGTGCATGGTTTGCGTACTCTGCACCAGAATATGCGCAGGGAGCGGCAGCCGCAGCAGCTGTGCCCACGCCGCGTCCGGCAGCGCAAGTCCAGAAGCGGACTTGAGCTCCGAGAACAGCTTGCAATCCCACTGAGCTGGAAGTTGGGTGTGCTCCTTCACAAACTCGAGTGCCCTCGGCACATAGCTAAAGGAAAAGACATCCCCCTCCGTTTCTGTCCACCGCTGAACCTCAATGCTGTCTTTACTAAGGGCAGAGGCCGCACCGCCGTCGCGCGGCCACTGCTGCTGTGCGTAAGCGTACAGTGCCGCCTGCAAAGCGTCTTGATCCAGTGTGTCTACAAGGACGGTGCCAGCCTCGGGGGTCTCCGAGCGTCGCCGCTTTTTCTCATGTGTGCCTGCTACCGTTTGAGGAAATGCCTTCAGGCAGAGAACATGACCAATAGACAGCATTATGCTTACACGGCTTTTGGAGAGCTACGATATCTGTTGGAGAAGGAACTCCATGGAGAAGAGAGTGGTGGGAAAAATAAACATATGCATGTGAATCTGAAAGCTGGGTCTGGTGTATAGTTTAACGGCGCACATTGGATTTCTGAGAGCTGCAATGGGAAATAGATGGAAGCAAGCGAAAGCAAAAGAACAACAAATAGAGAGGTAATAGCAGTGAATTCAAACATCTGTTTATTCTGTTTTAGGCGTGCCTCGCACCTACTCGAAGTGATCTGTCACTTCTTCGATTCCCGCTCCCTCCTGTTGGTGAGACGCGCCATGTAGGTGCGCTGCATGATACCGCAGCGAGCGATACACCACTTTGGCGTTGGTAAGCGCAGCGTCATTGGTGTCCGCCGCCCTGCCTGTCACGAAGTGTATCAGCTGTGCCAGCTCCTGCACTCGCCTTTCCGTCTCCTGGCCACCAACACCGCCCGCACCGCCCTCCAAGAGCATCTCTTCCAACGCGTGGCCGAAACAGACGGCGGGCAGTCGATCCTGATAAAAGACACGGCGGCGGTGCAAGGTGTGGGAGAGCGAGTGTCGCAGCAGCGCGCGGTCCAGCCAGTTGCGATAGTAATACCGCCTTTCTAGCATGCGCTCCACATACGCACGTGTCTCTCGCGGGCGCCTATGAGGTATCCTCTTGGTCACAAGATGCAGTGGCTTCTGCGTCCCCTTTTGTGCGTCCTTCTCACGTAAGTGAAGCAGCAGACGTCGGCAAGGGGCACCGCTCTTTGCACGCTCAGCGTCTTCAGAGTTTTGCCGGTCTGCCTCCTCTGCATCGTCCTCATCCGAGAAGAACAAGGGGTATTCCTCCTCCTCCTCCTCCTCCTCCTCTGGCAGTGGCGCGGCCTCTCCCGGGGCTGCTGAAGAAACAAGACGGGGGATATACTCATAGGGACGCATCCTACGTTCTGTGTGGAGGCTCCCCCTTGTAGGAAAGACAAGCTTCACGGGAACGTCGTCCAAGCGCGGTGGAAACGGTGTCTGTATACTCGCGTTGTGAGAAAACGGTTCAGCCCCACACGGCGAAGGGACCGTCTCCGCTTTGCTGCTCGCGGGCGCACCGCTCTGGGCGGCGTCCGGCTCCTCCTGCAACGCTTCTCCCGAATGTGAGGCAGCCGCGGCGCTGCCGTACACCGTGCGCCTCGGCGGGACGGCAGGACCTGAGCGGCACAGCGACCCACGCGCAGCGACGCACAGCGGGTCGTGCAGCTGCTTTTTGGGAGGCATCAGCATGCAGACACTAACTAGACGAAAGGTGAAGGATCCTTCCATGCACAGTAACATAACGAAAGAGAGAGAGAGAGGAAGGGGGGGGGGAGGAGAATCAAGAAGCGTTCAGTTTGCACACATTCAGCACACGCACAAGCATCGAACGCAGTCGTATCGTAATTCGTGTGGACACGGCATACCGTTACACGTGTCATCACACAAGACATGCGACTTGCAACTTTACGCTGAAGTGGGTAACCTATTCGTTTCAATGCTAAGCTGGTACATAAATAAGCACACCGCGTACACAGCTGATTCAGAGGGGAAAAAGAGAAATACTAGTAGGAATAACGGGTGTACAAGCGAACCTATATGTATACCAATGAAATTTCTTCATTTTCTTTTCTTCTTTCTTTTATGAAATAAACAGAAACAATTAGTATTAATAACTGGTGAAATACAAACAACAACAAAACAGCAATTCTAGTGCTGGTACAGATAGTAATCATCGAATGTAGCAAGGTGTGAGCACAGCAAACATAGTTTACGTTTACTTCTAAAAAGAAAGGAAACAACTATCTACTTGATACAAAGTGAGTTGACACCCGTGCAAGCGCAGAGATTTTTTTCATGTTTTTTATTTATTTATTTCTCTCCTCTTTCAGACACCTCATGTGTTCAGAAGCTGGCGAACCTGTTCCTTGAGGACGTTGTAGTTGCCCATACGCTGAATCATACCAATGCCGAAAGAAGCAATCCCTGTGAACGATAGTACCACATTGGTGACGGCCGCGGTCGACATGGAGAGCCACCGAGGCCGCAGAGTGAGCTCCTCGGCCAGCAGCCCGAAGTCGGGCGGGGGGTGCGGACTGCTTTCCCCCCTCTCCCTCCGCAGTGCGCTGACCACCCACCGGCGCAGGCTGGAGGTCTGTCCCTCCGCGTCCACCTTGGGCAAGAGCTTTCCGCTCTCCGACATGTAGTACAGCTGCTGTAGCGCGCCCGCCGTCCGCTCCCGCTGCACATCCAGTGCGTTCCGCAGGACGTACAGGTGGAGGAGGAGCGTCGCGAGGCACGAGAGCGCGAGGTAGCGCGACGTGCCGGCCTGCTGCTTCAGCTTGTCCGTGAAGGACTCTAGGAACTGCACGACGCTGTTCACCACCATCACCTCGTCCTCCGTCAAGGACACCGCGGTCGGGGCGTCGCCGTTCAGCGGATGGTCGGGGCCGGGCGACCCCGTGTCGTTGCCAGCGGCGCGCAGCACGAAGCGCGCGGCGACACCGTAGTGGTCAGACAGCGGGTACAGCGCCAGCTCGTCGTCGTCCGAGTCCTCCTCCGCCTCCTCGCGCGACTTGTGCGGCGCGAGCCACTCCGTGAAGCAGCGCACGTTCTTGCCCAGGTAGCTCCGGCGAGACCCCGCACAGGACTCCAGGAGAAGCGCCACCTTCCTGGCCAGCGGCACCGACGGCGGCAGCCGCACCTGATTCTCCGTGAAGACGACAACGCCGCTGGGGACGCGCTTCTCGCCGACCGTGACGTAGAAGGGGTAATTCGGGTCTGCGTCCGGGCACTGCTCGAACGGCTGCAGAGACAGGTGCGCGTGATTGAAAAAGACGTGGTCGATCTGCGAGGGAATGTCCGACTGCATGTTGAGCAGTTTGAAGTAAGACGTCTTGCAGCAGTTGAACGCGTTCTTGTTGGAGAACGTGTAGGTGCTATTGGCCACCGCCCGCTCCATGTTCGAGGTTGCCGTCTCTAAAATGGTGCTGGGGGTAGGCAGCACGGAGCGCATCGTGTAGCCGCGTCGCTTCAGCAGGATGAGCAACATTTGCACCTCTAGCGAGCGTTGCGAGGAGTTGAAGTCGCCGCCAATGATAATCGTGTCGGACGGCTTCGATGTATTGGTGATGAACTCCGCTAGCGAGATGGCCTGGCTGAGGCGGTACGGCAGGTAGCGCTCATCGCGCCAGCTGGGCAGCTCGCTCACCTTCTGGTAGATGGCCACGAGGTGCGTCGTGTACAGCAGCACCTCGTGCACCCTCATGGTACCGGAGGCGCCCGTGATGGGGACATCGACCTTAATGAGGGCCGCGCCCTTGTTGGCGAAGAAGTCGCCGTGTAGGACCATCTCCGGATACCCTTGCAGCGGGTACGTGTGGAAGAAAGAGGAGCGAATGGGAAACCTCGAAATGACCGCGCAGCCGGAGCCGTAGAAGGAGCTAGGAAACCGACGGAAGTAGCGCGTCTCGCGAACGCTTCGGGGGATGTGCTGGATGATGAGATCGAAGTCATCCTGCGTAAACTGCTCCTGCAGCAAGATGATGTCGTACGCGTCCACCTTGGATGCAAACTGCTTCATGCGTGCTTCGCGCATTTTGGAGTTGAATATACCCCATAGGTTAAATGTAAGGACCTTCAGCTCGCCGAGGTCGGCCATGGCGTTAGACGTGGAAATCTACGTTTGTATGTAATAAGAATAATAATAAAAGAACAAAAGGTAATAAGATGCAATAAACGAATAGATAAAAGAAAACGATGTTTTTTATCTCCTTATTATATAATCTAAAGACACAAAAGTACACTTCATGGAAAGGAAGAAGCGCATGGAGGAAGAAAACAAATTAATAAAAGGAAGAAGACGTATTCGAGATTACATGATGGCATAGCGTTCGTATATTTCTAGTATTAAAACAAACACTTGAAAGAAAAAAAGAAAAAAGACGATTATGCCATCAAGACAGACACGAATTGCTGAATTAGAACTGTATAGATACAGCGAAGAACTAATTTAATTAAAACGCAAGTGGTCAACTCCGGGAAGGAGTCGACGGTGAAAAGAAGCGAAGCATAAAACACCCACCACTTCAAAGAGAACCTTCTCACCTCCTGTATCCCTGTATGACAAGTTCCTGCCAGGTACCAAAAAAAGACCCGCAGCGCGTGATGTGGCGCACCAGCTGCACAAGCAGCACTTGAATCAACAGGACGGTTGCCAAAGGGACCTTCATTGCCACCCACACAACCGAAGGGGGGGCACCGGGAGCCTGTGTGTCACCTTGTGAGGCTGTTGCGAAGAATGGAGACAGCATGTGCTGGACGAGGCCGGTGATCTGATCTGCAAACGATGTGTCCGGCGCCCCACTCAGCCATAGCACACCGAAGTACAGCGCGTAGGTGCACAAGTAGCTCCAGAACTCTATGGCGGAGAGTTTGAATGTATTCCGGAAGTAGGAGGCGATGATGCGGGCCCATGTGGCGGACAGCAGGGCCACCAGCGCAAGCTGCACGAGGTGGCGCCCGCGCGCCGTGACCGCGGGGAACAGCACCACCTCCGTGCTGAGGGCGCATGCAAGCATCATATGCAGGCTGTCCAGCAGATCCGAGGCATCGCAGACAGCAGCCGTGCTGTCGACGCAGAAGTCTGAGTCGAAGCGCGCATCCACGTCATCCACTCGCCTCACCTCCGTCGCCGTGTAGCTCGCGCGCTTGTACACAGCGGGAGCGAGCCACCGCACCATCAGGTTCATGCCATAAATCGCAACAAGCAAGGCTGCTGGGGGCATCAGGATGGTCATGTACACGGGTGCGGTGTGGGGCAGTAGCAGCAGAAGCGACGCACAAAAGCTCAACAGCATCCGGCACAGCACGCTGCCGTGCGTCAAGACAAACTCCTCGCACGAGACGCACGTCACCTGTTTCCACAATGCAGACTCTTCTCTTCCCGCGCCCTGGGGGCCCGCCATCAACCGGAGGTGGTTGCTCTTCTGCTTGAGAAACGCCTCGCTGGAATGAAAACAAACGGGCCACGTATCAAACGTGTCACAGAGCAGCAAGTCAAACACGTTGATGATGTTCACCAGGAAGACTAAAATGGCGCAGAGGATATCGAGCATCTGCTGCGCATCCCACTCCGTGTGCCGCGCCAGCCGCTCAAAGATGGAAAGCCACGATGGGGCTAGCCGCGACAGCAGTGCCCACACATTGGAGCTGGGCCGCTCACACGTCGCCTCCAAAACACTCGCCATCCCCTGCTGAAGACAGCACTGCTTGTACGCAGATGCGCTGTACTGGAAGCTGGAGCCAGACGTCGGGCGAGAAAACACATGCAGGAGAGAAAAAGGCGTCTGCCTACCATACCAGAAGACGCCGGTGCACAGTAACAGGCTCCCGAAGACACATAGCGAGAAGCAACACAATCCGGAAAACTTGGACACGGTATCCATAAAGGAAGAGAAGGCCACTTTCTGCATTGTGTTGGTCTTCAGAACGACCACCCGCACGTTGCCTCGCTGGACGAATGCCCCGGCGATAAAAGCGAAAAAGATGGGAATGATGTACACGTACTGAAACTGGAACAGACATGCCAGTGTGAGAAGCACACCTGCCCAGCAGAGCGTGTAGCATGGCGCACACACATGTTGTTTGTAGAAGGAATAGTCGCCCTCCCTCATGAAGGGCTCTGTTAGATCAAAGGCCTCGATGGAGAAGAGATAGGGGTCATACAGCGACTCCAGGTAGCCCAGATAGAAAGAGAAGGCCTCCAACGTGCATGCGGCACCCAACACGCACGCGGTGAGGTTGAGGGTGTCCACCACCAACAAGGGCAGCACACAGCACACCCAGAGAAGGGTGAACCCCAGGACCGCGGTGAGGCATATCACCTTGTTCTCATAGCCGGCGGACTTCATGAGGATGTGCTTCTCCTTCGGCAGAACTGTCTCGTGCTCTTTCGCCGCCAGCACAAGGAGCCGGGCGACACGGTGCGCGAGCCGCCATGCAGCCGGCGCAGCCACGCACAGCGCGACGCCCAGCAAGGCGAGGGAGAAGTCCGGCAGTGCGGACCCATCAGAGAAGTCTGCCCCCGCGCGGGCCACCTCCGCCACCCGCCGCCCGAGGTACAGGTACGCGGCGTGGAGCGGCACCACCACCCGCCCCCCGTCCCGCCAGACGGCGGGCAGTGCCTCAGACAGACCGGTCGTGACGTTCGCGTTGTACCAGTTGGCCACCGACGTGCCGGCGGTGCGCCGCACCCACAGCAGCGCGGTGCCGAGCTCTGGTGTGAGCGCGTGTGGCACGCGGTCCCACGTGCACGTTGCACCATCCGCCCCACCGGACACGAGGAGGCGGAGCCAGCAGTGTACATCGGTGCCGTGCAGCACCGAAAGGAGCCACAGCGTCGATAACGCGACGAGTGGAAACAGCGCCACAATCACAAACGTGCAGTTCATTTTTTTTTTTAAATGATTATGGACTATCAGATAGGATCCTTAAACGGTGAAAACGCACACAAACACAGAGAAGGGAGAAGAAATGCATCATGAGTGACACTAGAAGTTTATATGCACGTATTAACGTTTGCAATGCCATGGGAGCAGAGACTCTCGCGGCAACACATACGACGGTTACTCATCGCGAAACCGAGCGGTTGGATTGTTTGTTGCATAAAAATCATTACAATTTCTACTACTAAATTCCTATTTTTCACTTCAACGAAGCAAGGGAGCAAAAAATGAAAAGGGAAAACAGACAATAAGGTAATCACTAATGTACTTGAGTAGGAAACGGGGGAAAGATCGGAACAAGCACTTACACGTTCGACGTCTGGTCCGCGATCTTCGGCATCCACGGAGCCATCCGATTGACCGGGTACGAGGAGCGGAGGTGCATCTCGGGCCGGCGCATGTACACGCGCGGCACCAGGAAGCGGCGGGCTTCGAGCGGGATGTCGACTGGGATCTTCACAGACATCTGCTTGTGCTGCGCCTCCATCAGCTGGATCGCCTCGCGCAGCCACTCGCCGCTGAGCTCCGAGTTGTGCTCCTCGTGGTGGTGGATCGCCTTGATGTGGGCATGCCCGGCGGCCACCTGGTCGTGCAGCAGGTGGTGGATCTCGTTCGTCTGCTCCGGCGTCACGTCGGCCACCTTCACCGCGGGGTTTCCCGCCCAGAGCTCGCCCGAGTACACGCGCGCGTCCTTCGGCACCACCGCGCCGGCGGCGACGATGGCGTTCGACTCGACCACGGCGCCGAGCGCGACTGTCGCGCCGGGGCCGATGTACACGTTGTCGTGCACGTCGCAGCAGTCGAGCGACGCGCCGCACCCGACGTAGACGCCCTGGCCGACGCGCACCTGCCCCATGAGCGTCGCGCGGTCCATCACCACGCTGTGGTCGCCGATGCGCGTCGCCTCGTTCGAGTTGTAGTTGCGAATCACCGTGTGGTAGAAGATGGTGGTGTCGTGGCCGAGCACCACGTTCCCGCACACGAAGGCACTAGGCGCAATGAAGCCCGCGTCCTGCGTCCACGGCAGCATGCCGCGGTACACGCGGATGTTCTGGTGCCGCATGACCGGATACATGTGGCGCGCGTCGCGCAGGTAGTGGCCCATGATCGCCAGCCGCGCGCCTACGTCCTTGATCATAAATCCTATGTACGGGAAGAACCCGGTGACGACGGAAGCATTGTGAGACATGCTGTGTATGTGGGTCTGCCGGAGTTACTTGTGTCTGCCTTCCTCTAAAGCCTCGGTAACGGTGGAAAGGACTTCTGCTGGTTACGGTTTAGAATAAACAAAAACAAAACACACCGACTGTGTCACGGTCTTTCCCTATTGCTAAATAAGTTGTATTTAAGATTATTGCTAAGGATATACTATTCCAACGAGGAAACAAAAGTAAACAAACAAAAAAAGAAGTAGCTACAGACTACAACCTGACAACGAACAGAAGAGAAGCGAGGGGCGGGAAGAAGCAGCGCAATACTAATACAAGCGCTTGTAAATCACATGAGCATATATGTCCAGTGAAATTAAACAAGGATATATGTATGTATAAAACAGAATGTTGAGTTATACAAAAAAAAAAAATGATAAACAATATTATCATATGTGATAAGGGAATAGGCAATGATTTGTGAACGGTTTCATCCGATCGATCGGTTCCTCCAAGGATCGATAGCTACTTTTTTCTAGAGATGGGCGGTGCTTTAGGAATCGTAGACACCTTTTGCGGGCGAAATTTGGAGGCAACGGCGCCGCACATGGCCGCCGTCCTATTACAGAAGGCGAGCTCGTACGCCATGAGTGGATAGAAGAAGCCGTTCACTATCAAGTAGTCTAACAGCAGGACAGGGCTGAGGCGGAGGCCGTACACCACGGGGCCTACATCCAGGTACTTCTCGCGGTTGACGCCGACGTATTCAAGCCACGAGCCGGCATCACCCATGTAGGGCACTTTATGGGTGTAGAGTAAGTACGTGCCCAACAGATTGAGCGACTCGCCCACCACATAGAAGTAGCTGGCAAAGAGAAGCCCCCGCTCTCGTGCAATTCTGTTGAATCGCCCCTTCATTGGAGCGCTGGCATTCTTTGTGTTCGAAAAGGGAGAGAACTTAGTTTTCGCTTTCGTCTCTGTGTTGCCTGTCTTCTTCTCAGTGCTTTGCTTTCCAGCAGGGGAGCCGCGCTGGCCTGCACGCTTGCGCGTTTGCTGCGAGGTGCTCTGCATAGCCTTGGAGAACATAAGATTGGCCGATCCGCAACCGCCGTAAGCAGAGCTCGACAACGCAGAGCACAACCTACGCATCTCCTTTATTCTTCTTCTTTTTTTTTTTTGACTAGTGAGCACCACTTTCACAAATATAGGTATTTGTTTGCTGTGCTCAAAGTGATGAAGAGCTTATCAGATGTAAAGAAAGGGAAGAGAGGAAGAGGTACAAGGAAGGGGGATGCATACCAAAAAAAGAAAAAAAAACGTTGCGTCCCATTTCCTTTGGAGCCTGTACATGTGGGCTCCGTCATCGATAGTGAGGGGTAAAAGAGTAAGAAGGGTTGTTCACCGAGTCGACATAGCGTGACGGTCTCATTGCATGCCGCGCACCAGAGCGGCCCCGTCTAGGAGTTCGCCGTGGAGGAGTCCACCTCGGAGGTATTCATCAGCGCCGAGTCATCCGCGCCGCTCTCCTCGTCGCGTGTGGGGTCGAAGTGCTCCTCCGCCTCAATCTCGGCGAGGCTGGGGCCGACCTCCTCCTCGCCGTAGAGGACGTGCCGCACCCCGCACAAGACCGGCTGCAGCACCGCGAGGCGCGGCAGGAAGTTGCGGAAGTACACGAGCCGCCGCGCCTCGTTCTCGACCGACGAGGACAGAAACAGGATAGGCTGGTAGCGGTAAAAGGCATCGTGAATGACAATGTTGCGAATCATCTTGACGTCCACAAACTTCACCGATGTGGGCTGATTGAACACACCGTACGTGCTGACCTGCAAGCCGACGCCGCGGATCACTAATATCTCCTCGCTGTAGATGCGTCCCCATGCACTAAAGACGCGCAGAAGCACCAGTGAAATGCACAAGGCGGCGACCACGACGTAAATACTCTTATACTGATGATACCGGGTCGACGCCGCGTGGCCGCTGGCGGTCAGCCACGGCGGCAGGAGCTGCCACGCGGAGAGGGCAAGGAAGAAGGACATAAGCCCTAGAGTGAAGAGCATCAAGTCATTTGCACTCACGAGGCGCAGGAACGGCGGCGTGTCCGCTGAGCTGCTGGCGTAGCACTCACGGTACACGCGGTAGGCCCGGATGCCTTCGCTGTAGTCGACCCGCACTAGATAAATGACGGTACCGGTGTTCGACACGTGGTGCTCAATCAGCGTCGTCTCAGCCAACGGGAGTCCTTTGAGGTCGACGAACGCCGCCGGGGCCTGGGCGGAGGTGGGAGAGAAAACAAAGTCGCCCAGCGGCGAAACGGTATCCGCCGGCGGATGCTTGGGAAACTCCATCGTATCGATCTGAGCCCTTTGGACCGACATGGCGTTGTACGTGATGTTGCAAGTGCAAATAAGCCACTATTTTTCACGTAGTAAAAACAACAACAACAACAACAACAACAACAACAACAACAACAACTAGGGGCTAGTGTCAAACAAACAAAAAGAGGAAGAGGAATGAAGTGGCAGAGAGAGAGAGGTCTCACGAGTAGCACACACACGTAGAAAAGGAAAAAAAAGGCAAAGGTATTAACTAACTATTAAAGAGCAAGAAAAAAAAAGGGTCAGCCACATATTGAAAGAGAGAAATTGCATCGTGATTCTTTTCACAGAAGCTACCCTTCACACAACGAGCCACTCCTTCTTCGCATCGAGCATGTGCAAATGTGAGATGCATGTAGCGACATATCTTCTTCGAAGGAGCATGCTAAGACTAAAGACGATGATAGCACAGAAGCATACATCCATTTTTGCTTCTATAAATGTATACGTACCACTCTTCGATTTGGTACCGGTCTTTGAGAGCGCGGCCGTAGTGAAGTAGGATGTAACGTGGGAGAAAAAATCTAGCAGATACAAAGTGACACTTTCCGGCGCAGTCACCCCGAAATTACTGATGGCGCTGAGAAGGGTTATGATGGTCCCGGCGCTCCTTGGAAACCGCACCGCCACAGTGTTCGATATGGCGGAGTTGCAGACAAACGTGAAGGCGCTCGTCACGGCGTCAAGCAGGGCGAAGACAAGGAGGTAAGCGCCTACTGTGAAGCCGGGATGCGAAGGAAGTGGGACGATTAAGAAGAGAAGCGTGGCCACCACCTGGATGCCAAAAGACGCACGTGATGTCACGCGAAGCACAAATGGCGCCCCATATTGCTTTACTATGTTCGTGATGAGCACAGAAGCCAGCGCGAGCTGTACACCAGACCCCAGCAGACGAACGCGCGCCAGCTCCGCCGCGGTCGTGAGCTGTATTGCCATCAGTCGAGAAACAATCAGTGTCCGTATCGCTGTCGGCCAGCCGATGCAAAGTGCGATCTTCGCGACAGCACGCACCGCATCCGTGCGCAGCATGGTCAGGAGCGTCCTCCATATGGCACACATCACCGAAGCGGAGCCGGCATTCGAGAAGCTGCCGTCATGCCCCCCTTCCACATCGCTTTCGGCGGGCATCAGCAGCGGCGACGAGTGCGCCAGCACCGCGGCGCCGGCACCCCCTACCACACACGCAGCAGCAACCAGATTCCCGAAGAGCGCGATGCTGGCCACGGCAGGGGCAACCACGTTCCACTGCACAAAGAAGAGACACATGCATATTCCCGCGAGCAGCCCCACCAGCTGCAGTGCGCCCGTGTGCGACCGCTCCGGCACGGGGAGGCCCTCCGCCGCCCACCCATCTACGCCGACATCCTGCGTCGAGCTCAGCAGCGCGATGCTCAGCAGCAGCGAGAACAGCTGCCAAAAGCTCGTGCCGGACGAAGCGCTTTGCGCGGCCAGCCGCTCACCGCATCGCGCGAGAAGGATGAAGGCGCCGGAGAGGCACAGCTGCAGCGGAACCACCCACTGCACCCGGCGGTGCACCCTGCCGTGCCCACACGACGCCGCCCGTGCAGACGGGAGGAGCTGTCGCATGGGGGTCTCCGACAGCTTGACACTGTAGCAGTGGTCCACGAGCGGTGCCCATAACAGCTTGAAAGAAAAGCAAAGAATGGGAAGACGCATGGTGGCTTGCGAACCGGCCGAGAGGTGCGGGCTCAGCTGCAGCACCAGCAGCGGGAAGACATACAGTGTCCCCTGACCCAGGCCTTGACAAACGTAGAGAAATGTTATCACTAGACAATGGAGTTTGTAGTCGCGAACTAGCATGTTTCGTATTTCTTGCTGTTTTTTTTTTTACCTCTCTTTGTTCTTTGTGCTGTATCACAGCAATCGTGTAAAGCAGATGTTCACATACAAGAGTGTTCTACGTATAGTTGTGTGTAACAAACATGTGAAGAAATGGCAAGAACAAGAGAGAGAAAGAAGGAGTATAAAGAAAAAAATCTGCACGATACATGTCTTCAATACAACAAGAATGAAGGCAGCATGAGTACTATGCCAATAAAAAAAAACAGTGTGAACAGCGTGAGTGCTTATGCGTGGTTCCAGTGTGTAATTATGTAATATATGTATATAACAAAAAAAAAACTGTATATAGTGTTATTAAGAGTTAATATGCCCAAAAAAAAGAAAGAGAGATGTGGCGTTTTGATTTCAGTTTTTTAAGTTCTTTTTTTTTTTCAATACTAGCACCTCCATGTACAGCACGCAGCGATAAAGTTGTTCAGCTAAAACTAAATTAACTCGTAATTTTTATTTTCTTTTGTTTTGCTCTGTGTTCCCACGACCCCTTCTCCTTTCTGCCGTACTACTCACTTCATGAGCACAGGAGATAACTCGCTCTCACTCGTCGTCTTCAAGAAGACTGCTCCTGGAACGAGAAAGCGGTAACGCAAGATGGCGCCCACAGTGAAAAAGAAAATGGAGAGGGATATGACATCGAGCTTGACATAGTATGGAGAGAAGGGGGGTGTCTCATGCTTTGCCTGACGCTCCTTGACAGCAGCGGGGGCGTAGAAATTGGCGTACCGCGTGTCGCTCTGGACATGACTCGATGCTAAGCTCACGATGATGTGCGCGCTGTACATGCATATGGTGGAGGGGACGTGATGGCCAATGTTGCCGAGGGCATTCAGTAGCGTGAGAACACCACCAATGTCGTGCGGGAAGCGTCGCGCCTGCACGCTGCTGAGCGAGACGTTCGCTACGAAGATAAACGCATTCAGCATCGTCATGCACAGCACGAGCGGCAGGAGGATGAAGGAGCCGTACCAGTCGCGCGCGGAGGGGTCCGCGATGAACACAAAGCAGAGCGAGGCGCAGATGGAAAAGAGAAAGTCCATACCGGATGCGTACTGAACGATCGAGGCCGCGTGGAAGCGCTTCAGCAGCCGGGAGGAGCAGAGCGACGCGAGGGTGACCTGGAGGATGGTCGAGTAAATGCGAAACCGGGCGTACGTCGCCGCCGTGATGACATGCATACTGATCAGCCTCGAAACGGTGAGAAACCACGTCGCCAAGGGCCACCCCCGCGTGAGCGATATGGCCACCATGTCGCGCATGCCGTGGCTCTTGTACAGGTCCCGCAGCGTCTCGCGGAGGTTTTTGGGGGCGTGAGGGGTGTCGCACACGGACAGCAAACTCTCCATCGGCAGGGGGTCCTCCAGCGCGAGAATGACACTCGCCACCGCTGCCACGACGCAGATGAGGGACGAGGACAGGCAGAACGCCCGAATGCTAAAGAGTACAGGATCCGTGTAGTTGAGCTGCACGAACAGATTGCCAATCGTCGCGCCGCAAAGAGTCCCGACCAGCTGCAGAAGACCCGCGGAGGCCGCCTCCTCCTGCGGGAGCCCCTCCACCGCCCACGCGTCCACCGCGATGTCCTGCGAGGCGTTGAAGAAGGCGAGAAAGGCGAGAATGAGCCACAGCTGGAAAAACGTCGAGCGCGACGTCACGGCGGCCTCTAAAAAGTCGTCGCCCCCCATGTACAGCACCAGGTAGTCCAGCGCCATCAGAAACTGGAGCAGGACGACCCACTGGACGCGGCGGTGAAACCGCGCAAGAAAGCCTCGTGGTACCTCGCCCTCCTCCGCTATAGTGGGCAGAGGGCTCCAGTGCGCGTAGTAGCGGTCCAGGATGGGCGCCCACACGAACTTGAACGAGAAGGCGTACATGGGCAGCCCCAGCGTGGCCTGGTCCGCCGCGGACAGGTCCGGATGGCGCTGCAACAGGATGAGCAGCATCACCGTGATGGTGCCTTGGACGACGCCCTGACAGAAGTAGAGCAGTCCTATCACGAGGCAGTGCAGCACATGGTTCTTCACCACCAGCCCCATTATTCGTGCTAACACACGATGCTCAGCTCACGAGAGAAAAGTGCAACGCACACACACACACACACACACACACACACACACACACACTATAGTAGAAGTATAGGAAGAAGAAAAGGGGGAGCATAGAGTTAATGAACAGTACATGTATACAAAAAAAAAAGCGAAAGAGAGGAAAGGATGACAGATTAGAAAAAAGAACATAATAATATTTGGCAATAAGGAGCGAGCAGTATGTGCAAAAAGAGGTTTCTGTCTAGCGAATACATCACACATGCGCGTGCTTCGAATCCCTGTAACGTCTGTATGTATCCGTCAGTCGACATCAATATTAAAAGAAGAATGAATAAAATCAAATAATAACTTGGCATTTTCATTTCCCATAGCAGTTTGCAGTGCCTCGAGTGAGATGGAGGCCAGACCCGCCAGCGTGCCGGCGGCGCGCATGACAGCGTCCATGTTCTGCGGGTTCACACCAGGGAAGCGCAACAAGACACGCTTGGCATAATGCACCTTCTCCGCCTCTGCGGTGGCCACCTCGGAGAAGGCATCCATGCCAAGCGTTGTCAGCGCCGTCGAGCTCGGGTCCGCGTTCTCCTTTGCCAACCCCTTCTTGAGCGTGTGGAACATCGCCGCCGTGTGCGCCGGGCTCCGCGCCCACATGACGCGCACCGTGGGGAAGGCGGCCAGGAGCTTCGCGGTATCCGTGTAGAGATTCGTCAGTGAGTGCGCGTCGGTGCACGCGCCGCGGTCGCTGGAGAAGGCGAGTCGGAAGGGCTGATGGCGCTGGAACTCGATGAGGAGAATGGGGTGCTTGAACCTGCGGCACAGCGCGGACAGCTGGTGATAGATGCGGCGAGAGCTGAGCGACATGAGGTAGTCCCGTACGCTTTTGCGCTCCACCGCGCAGTCGGGCGACAGCACGTAGTCGCCCGTCACGAGCGTCAGTGGAACGATATCGATGCCGCGTGCGTACAAGGCGTAGGGCAGCGTCGACCGAAAGTCCCGCTCGTCCACGATGATCATCGGCGGCGCGGCGTCCGTGCCAACCGGAGCGAGCGCCCGCTGCGTGAGGTCACCGCGCCGCCGCGAAGAGGAGCCGGCGGCGAGCGCCAGGCCGCTCTCCAGCTGCTGCTCCGTCAGTCGCAGGGACCCGCGGCTCGCGAGGAGCGCGCCGGTCAGGTTTGCCTTCACGTGCGCGAGGGCCTCAAACGCGTCCCGCTCTTGCAGAATCGAACGCTTGAAGTCGGCATCACTCAGCGAGTTGGACACCAGCTGCACCTTCAGGCGCCGCAGAACACTGGCGGGCAGTTCGTCTTGGCACGTCTCCATGAGACGCATCGCACCGATGTGCTTCTGTGTTAACAAGACGCGCTGCACGACAAACGGGCCTGCTGGTGCGCGCGCGAGAACGCTGCCCGCGCTCCCCAGGTGCGGCGCGGAGCCCCGCAGCAGCTCGAGGAACTCACCGGTGGTCCACCGGAACAGGTCCACAATGAAGAGAAGAGGAGTGTCTGTCGATTCCTTTGCCACTGTGTGCACGTCGCCGTTCGTCGTGAACGCACTCGGTCGCAACACCGTCACTCGGTCGGTTCGCGCCTGCACATCGTTAAACACAACAACGCTCTTCTGCTTCTGTATCTCTTGTGAGACACTCATCTGAGAGCCAGCTGCAATAAGGGCCTGATGCAACGGAAAATTCAGGTCTGTCACGGGTTTGGTTGGGATGCTTTGCGTAAAACGAAGCGGGATGGATTGTCCGCCCACGCCTTCCTCCTCCATCCCATCATCATCGCCGCTCCCAAAAGTCATCGCCGGGTCCGTGATGTACGCGCCCATGACACACGCATCATCCTCCCTTTCAGTTGTCGGTTTGTCCATCCCATCGTCGTCCCCAGCGAGGGCCGACGGGGGCGCCCGCGATTTCTTTTCGATGACCACGCCATACCGCTCCTGGTAGGCCTCGACGAATCGGTTGAACTCGAACTTCGCAAAGTCCTCCCTCACGAACCGCAGCCGATTCTCCACACGGAACCTTTCCCGGCCGCCGAACACGACCACTACCATCGCTGGCGCGGCGGTCTCCGCCGGGGGCGCGCTGCGGAGGCGGCGCAGCGTCCAGCTGCACACGACCCGGTGCGTGATATCGAGCACGGGGTCCGGCTCCGTCAGATTGGGGCAGATGTGCTTCGTCGCGGCCGGCGCCTGCGAGGCTGCCGACTTGGCGCCGAGAAACTGAACGTCCTCATCCTCCTCGTCAACCGAGACCACGTTCAGATCGGATGCGGAAGCAGCAGGCGGCGACTCGGAGACCTCGCCTATCCGATGTGTCGCCACGGTCAGCACATCACTAAAATGGGACGAGAGCGTCCACAGGGCCTGCGGCGGCGCGCGGCTGAGACCCCCAATCGCCGCCACCGGGCGCGCCTTTTCCTCTAGGAGCCGCGCGAGAAGAAGGAAGAAACTGTATTTGGTGCCGTAGCGCGCGACGCGCAGCAGCTGCCGCACGTCCAGCAGCGACTCCGCCAGCTGCCGAAAGGGCCACGCGCCGTCGTTCGCGCGAAGGGCGAGTGCGAGGTCCACGTCCAGGTCCTTCGTCGTCACGTCCACCGCGGCTTCCTCTGATACGTGTCGAAATAAAATGATTTTGCCGCTGCCACCACAACGCCATGGCTTGTGCGCGTACACGGGAAGCGCTCTGTCTGCCGTGGACTCGTACTTGTGCTTTGCTCTGGGACGGAGGAACATCGTGTCATCGTCTGGAAGTGATCCCATCGTGGGCTCCCGCGGACCCGCCGGCGCCTTGCCGTCCCTGGGGGCCATCCGACTTTCTTGTTTTTGCAGCTCTTGGTGGATCTCCGTTAGGATGGTCACGATCAGCTTAGCCAGCAGCAAGCGGTCCTTATCCGGCTCTACGACCAGACAGTCAATTGGCATGTGCTTCTCCTTGGCGATGCTCTCAAAGTGTTTCATAAACGTCAGCCGAAAGCGAGGAAACAGCTGCATATCGCTGATGTGCAGCTGACGCAGGAGATCGTCGAATCCAACGTGGTGCCGCTGCAGCACCATCCGCACCCACACGGGGTCGTCGCAGAGCATGACGACATGTGCGCGTGTCACGCTGCTTGACGCCCTCCCCTTCAGGAGTATGTGCACGCAGAAGGCCGCATTCGAGATGCTTCCATCGTCTAAGCGAAACGCGGGTAACACGGATTGGGGAAATAGGATGGCACAAAAGGACACCAAATCGGAGGACAGCCGTCGGTGGAGCATATCCATGCACAAGGTGCGCGTCGAGCACACGAACACCCCACCCTCTCGGTAGACCGTGCAACGCTCCCTGGTTGAGGTTCCGTCTTCTATCCGATTTACCTTGCCCGACAGTGGGCACTGCAGCGCGGCCAGCATCTGCTTCACACTGTGGGCCACTCGGGCGACGAGTCCTTCCACGCCGTGGGGGACCAGCACGGCGAGTAAGTGCGAGGCGCCGGAGTGATTGGCGTACGCGCGCGCCAGCAGATGCGCCACGACGCCCTCCGTGTTGAGCCCGGCGCTGAGGGCGGTCAGCTGGACGCCGTCGTCCGCGTTGTGGCGCTCCACGCAAATACGAGCGGCGCTCGACGCGCACGTGACACTGGGCGTCGCGTCCACTTGGTCGCCCTTTCCTCCGCTGTGCACACTCATTACAAAATAGTGACACAAACAGCAATAGCGGCGGTGGCAAAGAGAAAGAGAGAGAGAAAAAAAGTACACACAAGACAAATATACTTGTGCTGCCACGGTGAGAGCTGTTTATATGAAGAACGAGTGAGAGAGGGAAGACTGGGATTGCACTCCAACGTAGCATGATGGATATCGCTCTGTTTTGGTCAAGTATCAAACAGGAATGTGCCTGCTCACAACAGCTGCTTTCACAATCTACCATGGTCTGGGAAGCAAGAGAACACAGAGTAGAATCAGCTGACACTAATACAAAAAAAAAAAATGATGTTCGTGTATAATTTACATAAGGTTTTGAGCCTTCAAGATGACGTATTCGAACTCACAGAATTTCAACCGCATTTCCTCTTCCTGCACTGGGACCTTGCGAAGCAGCTGCGGCTCGACCTTTCCGAGCCGAATGCACAGCTCTTTTTGCATTTCCCCCACCTTCGCAAAGGAAAAGGCCTCCCCGTAGCCATCCATACTCAGCAGGAGCGACCGGACATCCTTCCAGGCGACCGAGCCTGTGCCGCCGGGGTCCAGCATCTTGAACCACTGCACGACATCCTCATTGCTGTAAAGCGCCTCGACCATCAGGGGCGTCACATATATAATTTGCTTCGCATTGATGTGGATGGATTCATCCGGGTTCTCTTCCAGAATGGCCGTATACTCGCCGTTGCCATGGCACGCAATGATGATAGCAGTCAGCTGCTTCTGCAGTGCAATCAGCACACGATCGCGCACCGTGCACACTTCCGCATCGCTCTCATCGAGGAGAACCACGTCGTTGTGCAGCACATCCATCTCCACCGTGCCGTCCGCCTCGTACAAGATGGAGTAGCTCACGTCGTACTCCACGCCGACAATGGTGGCCGCGAAGAGCGTGCTGTCGCACCCGTATCGCCGCGCCAGCACCTTGGATCCGACCCGCAGCGGAGGGGTTGGGTGCTGATCGTTGAGCGGTTCGGTCAACTGCAGCGCGCCCGGCCGAAACGCTTGCCAATCTTGATTCGAAAGAAACATGAGGACGCGCGACTCGAAGAGGGTCTTGGATGATTCCTTCTCCTCTCCATTCAGTGAAGTAATATTGCTGGAGTCATCGCTTGACGCCTGTGGTACCATCTCCCCCTTGGCGCGACGGACGCAGCCTTCTAAAAAGATGCGTGTGTCATGGAGCACCTGAGCGGATTTCGACACAGCGGACACTTTTTCGAGAAAGAGCGGGTTCGGGGCCACCTTCTGCGCACCGAGCGCGTCCGCATCCCCCTTCTGCCACTCGACGCGCAGAGCGCCGCTGTCACTCGTGGTGTACGGCTTCACGAGAATCTGCCGATCCGCTGACAGCCCCACAACAAGGCCCTTGTTTGTGTGCCGGCCGATGTACGAAAAAACGGTGGACGGGCTGTGAATCCCAAAGGGCAGCACATCCGCTGTGTGAAATACCTTCTGTGCGATGGGCTTCGGTCGACAATCGCACTCGTACTTTAGCTCCTTGAATAGATCTGGGAGGTCGGCGGCCAGTGCCGTGATGGTCTTCCCCATGGTGGCGTCATCCTGCAGGCGCCAGCGGCACACCGCACTGACCACTACACCGCAATCCGTGACCACCGAGCAGTTCATTGGCTATTGGCTGTGGGACGATGAACAATGAGAAAAGAGGAAAGTGTGTGTGTGTGTGTGAGAGAGAGAGAGAGAGAGATTCATTATGCTGCAATACACTAAAGGGGAGAAGCACTCCAATGAGCAACCAGTAGTATTGATGTATCTGGGAAGGGAGAGGAATATGTCATTCCTTTGCATGTGCATGTTTCTTTTTTTTCTGCTGTTGTTTGTTGGCGTTAGTACTATTTAAACGGTACATAATCTAATGCATCTAGTGTAAAAACTCAGGAAGAAATGATTCTGTGTTTACTTTGTGAAACGGTACAGGTATAAAAATAATATAGAGTGAATGAAAAAACAAATGTAAAAATAAAATACTAAACAAATCTCTACTACTCATGAACCCTCTCCCTACAGCTTCGTCCTACTGGCTTGCCTCACAAGTGGGGAAGCAGCGCCGTTGGGGCGCGGCGACTCCGTCACCGGCCGCGCGGCCGCCCGGCGCTTCGCCGTCTCCGTCGTCGCGACACCCGTCCGCACCGTCGGCGTGCGCTCTATCCTGCCGACGGGCGAGAGGCGGCCCACGGGCGTCGCGGTGGCGCTCGGCGCGGGGCCCGCGCCCGCCACGCGCGTCGACGGCGCCGCCGCGTCCGCGCGGCGGCGGCGCGTCGTCAGCCGCAGCAGTCGCGGCGGCGACGTGGACGTCGTGTCGTCGCCCGCCTTGGGCGGCGGCGGCGGCACCTCTCCGCTCCGCCGCGGGCGCGTGCCGGTGGCGACGCGTTCGTACGGCCTGGCCGCCGTCGGCGTGCGCGTCAGCGTCGGCGTCGCGGGGCGCGTCAGCGTCGGTGTCGCGGTGCGCGGCCGCGCGGCGGTGTTGGTGCGGGTCAGCGGCGTCGCGGTGCGCGGCCGCGGTGCCTTGCCGCCGTCGCTCGCGTGGCGCGAGCCGGAGCGGGTGCGCGCCACGACGCGCGGCGACGGCACACCCTTCCGCACGCGGGCGGTCGTTGCGCAGCGCGTGAACTTGGGCGTCGCGGTGCCGGACTTGGTGCGCTGGTAGTTCGCCGCCGTGGCCGTGCGCACCAGCCGCGTCGAGGCGCCCGCGGAGTTCGTGCGGGTCAGCGGTGTCTTCGCGCGCGCGGCGCCGCCGCCGACGCCGGCGCTCGTGGACGCGGTGCGCGCGAGCCGCGTGCCGGGGATGATGGTGAGCGACGCCATGCGCGCGAGCCGCGGCGGCTCGTCCGTCGTCACCTTGCCGCGAGCGAGGTGGTCCGCGCCGGAGGCGGTGCGCGCGAGCGCGGTCGCGGTCGGCGTGCGCACCAGCGGCTGCGCCAGCGCCGGGTTCCTCGACGCGGTGCGCTGGAGCGGGTTCGCGGAGGCGTTACGCGCAAACTGGTTCTCCGACGGCACGCGCTGAAAGCGCTTCGCCGATACGTTCCGCTTGAACTGATTCGCCGAGGCGTTCCGCCGCGCCTCGGCGGAGTCTACCGCCGCCTCCGGCTTGAGGTGGTTGGCGGAGGCCTTGCGCACCAGCCGCTGCAGCGCGGCGAGCCGCTGGCCGTCCGTCTCCTCCGCGCGCGGCCGCGCGCTCGCCGGCGGCTTGAGCGCGCCACCCGCCATCCGCGTCTGCAGCGGGGCGTGCTGCCCGCCCGAGACGCGCCGCTTCTTGGGCACCGCCGGGACCGGCGCCGTCTCCCGCGACGTGTGGCGCGGCGTCGGGCCCGCCGGCGTCGGCGGGTTCGAGTGCGTCGTCGCGCGGCTGCTGCTGAGGTCGCCGTGGAAGAGCGCCCGGTGCACGGAGCGCACCGGGAAGCCGGACGTGCTGCGCTTCTTGCTCGCGCCGGCGCCGGACGGCCGCACCGGCTGGTTCGGCGTGCCGGAGGGGCGCGTCGCGACTGTGTTGGTGCTGACGCGCTGCGCGTCCAGCCGCAGGATGGTCTCGCCCTCCTCCGACTCGGGCGAGACCGAGATCAGCGCGATGTCCGACACCAGCTGCACATCGAGCGGCTGCGCGGCGGCGAACACCTTGTCGCCCAGGAACTGCGCGAAGGACGGGAAGCGCGGCGCGGGGCTCTCGCTCCGCGCGGAGTCCGCCGACGTGCTGCGCGGGCGGCCCGCCGCGGCGACGGCGACCTCGTCGCGCGTGCGCACCGGCTCCGCGCTGGTGCTGATCGTCATCTTGGGCACGTCGCGCTCGAACGGCGTGACGTGCGCCTTGGGGTACTCCGGCTCGCCCGCGCTGGAGCTGCGGCTCACGCGGATGTCCACGCCGTTGCACGCGTTCTCCTTCCCCCGGCCGGTGAGCGGCCGCCCTGCGTGGTCGCCGCGCGCCGCGTGCGGCTTGAGCAGGCTGCTGCGGCGCTGGCGCGCGCTGCGGTCGGCCTCGGCGGGGGCGCCGCTGTACGAGCGCTTCGCGGACAGGCTGCCGTGGTTGGGCGACTTGGGGTGCAGCAGCATGTTGGAGCGCGCCGACGGGCACTGGCGGAGGCCGCTCTGGCGCACCTCCTTCTCCTGCTTGATCCGCTGCGCGGCGCTCGCCTTGTGCGCCGAGCGGGCGCTGCGCGGCTCCGCGCGGGGCGCCACCTGCATCGACGCCTTGCGGAAGAAGGAGCGCATGATGCGCTCGGCGCGCGGGTCGCAGTACTCGATGATCCGCGCGACGATGTCGGTGCCCTGCCGCGTGCCGTCGAAGAGCCGCATGAAGGTGAGGGGCAGGTTGCACTCGCAGCACACCCAGCTCGCGCCGAAGCGGTCGTGGCGCGGCCGCTCGCGGCAGTGCGTGCATATGGGAAAGGTGCACTGCGAACACATAAAGTCGCAGTGCGGCGTCTCGCCGTATTCGCAGAAGTGCTTGCCGCAGCGCTCGCAGCGGTGCATCGTCCGCGCGGCGCGCTCGCCGCCCGGGCGGAGCGACGGACGGTTGCTCAGCGCCTCTGATCCGTGCGAGTCACGGCTCTCGAAGAGAACACCGAAGCCCTTCTTGTCCTTAAACATGGAGAGCATTTTTTTTTCTTCTTCTTCCTTAGGTGTAGGTGCCTGCGCACGCGCGGAGGGGAATAGAAAGAAAATGAAAAGAAGTATAGAAAAGAGGAACCTGTTTACAAACTGTTCCTTTGTGCAAAAAAACGAAAAAAATCTAAACTGCCTACGTTTAATTGAGAGCAAACAAACAGAAAAAAAAAAAAAGAGAATCTAAAGAAAAAAAAAGAGGAGAAAAGTTTAGTAACTCTGACTCTAGTATCTGTTAAGAAGAAGAATAGTGGGAGTAGTGCATTCATCGTAATAGCAACAGTAGGTTCCATGACTGTAATTGGCAGCGATAGCTATGTACCGCCATAAGCACCCAGACTAGTCTTTTTGTGATTCTGTAATCACCTGAATAAGTGTAAACAAAACCATGTAGATGCATACATGCCCTTTCAATTACTACTGGCGCGGTTGCACGGAGGGGAATGAAGGACACGAAGTAACTATCACTGTAACAACAAAACAAATATATAATTAGAGAGACAAAAACACCGAAATGAAGACAACCACATGCATGCCGAACCACGGCAGCTCCAAAAGTGAGCGAAGGCAAAATTGGAAAAACCACGACCCCCAATGCCCACCGTGAGAGTTAACTAGAACCAGTGGCCCCACATGTTCGAGCGGCGACCAAAGCTGTTGCCGGGAATGACGGCGAGCCGCTCCGCTAAGCCCATCAGGTAGGACTGCGGCGGGCGATACGGTGGCAGCGGCGTGAGCTGCGCCCGCGCCTTCTCGCGCGTCGGCACCGCGAGCTGCGGCACCCACCCGCTGCCGGAGGCAAAGGCGTCCAGCACGTTCGCGCGGGGACGGTGCACGTAGTACTTGTCTAACGGCCGCGTGAGCTCCGTCGCGGGGCGGTTAGGCCGGAAGTAGTGGTACAGCGTGAAGGTGGTGTCGCCGCGCTCGGCCGCCGCGCCGACCTGCTGCAGCGTGCTGCGCGGCGCGACGCTGCGGTACGCCCCGGCGCAGGTGACCGCCAGACACAGCAGCCGCAGATCGTCCGACACCATCAGCCGCACGTGCGCCACCGGCGCGACCGTGCCGCTGAGCCCGCCGTAGTACTGAAGGGCGACGCTGTCGGCCACGTCGTGGGCCGTGAAGCCCGGCGGCGTCTGTGCGCCCCCCTTCATCAGGTACAGCGTGCCCGGCAGCGCACGAAGCCGCTGCGCTTCCGCGACCGTCTGGTGCTTCGCGTGCGCCAGGTGCGGGACGGCGGTCGTGGCGGCTAAGGAAATAATCTGCTCATAGTACGGCGCGACGTGCATGTGCAGCGCCGGGGTCTCATGGTTTACAATCTCCCACGGCAGTTTGTTGTAGGACACCAAGGAGGGGTACTTGAGACTGAGGCGAAAGTTACGGCTCAGCATGCACCTGCTCTGGCGCATCATCCTTGTGGTCAGTTCTTTATTCTCTCTTTAATTGTGCGTGCCTCCTGCCAAGGAAAAAACACTTAATACCTGTGACGCGAAACTAAAGGAAACCCAGCGACTACGCAGCCCAAAGAGAATGATAGTGCTATTCTATGGGAACTAAAACACGAACAGTAGGGAAAGAGAAGGAACGAAAGGGGAAAACAGAAAACAAAAACAGAGTGAAAGTGGTGTAGAGTGGCTGCACTAAAAGCCCATTCTTCGCAACCATGTTCCATTACATGTGTGTTCATCGCTTGGAGTGTCCACGCTGTCTTGCGCTCGCCCATGAATAGAATGTTCTCTTCTAAAGTGGAGAATTAAAATGTACACGAAATCAAGCAAATCTACAAAAAGAGAATCTATAGTGCTTCTTCTAGAGTATACCATCGGTGATTCCTCCGCGCCGTTTCCTTGTAAAGGAGTACTAACCAACTGTTTAGCGTGTAGCGGGTTCACTTAATTCGTCGTCGTAACTGCCGCATAGAATACCCTCGATCTGTTCAGCGGACGGGACGGGCTCGCTTCCCTCCTTCCGCACAGGCATACGGGCAAATAAATCAATCACGGTTCGGTGTCGACGAATGGAGAGCCGCAAGTCATCAATCGTCCGGCGATATGTTTGCACACACCGATCGGCATCCTCCATGTCCGCCTGCAGCTCGCGCATGTGTGCGGTCTGTCGCTGCAGCTGCGCATGCAGGACGTTGTATTCCTCGCGCACGCTCTCCAGCTCCGCCTTGTTCTTCGCACAGAGCGCCTCCATGTTTTCGCGCGCCGGCGCGCGCCGCTGTTGCTCCTCCAGCTCCTGGACATGCACCAGAAGCTCCGCGTTGTCCGCGGCCACGCGCTCGTAGTGCCTGCTGAGCTCGTCGCTCTTCGCCTTTGCCTTTTCCTCTCGTCGCCTCGCTTCGCGCGTCTCCTTCTCTGCCGCGCGTCGTGCGCTGCGCAGCGACGTGTTCTCGTCGTGCAGCTTGGCGAGCAGCGCCGCGGCGGTGCCGAGCTCCTTGCGGTACGTGTCGTCCGCCGCGCGCGAGGCGGACGCCGCGAGGTCGTTCAGCAGCCCCGCGGTGACGCCCTGTTCGCTGCCCATCGCCTCGGCCAGCAGGTTCGAGACGTGCAGGCACAGCTGCTTCTGCCCCTGGCGGTCCTCCGCTGAGACCGCGCCGGACACGGTGGACACCAGGTGGTCGACGGACGTCGTCACCTTGCCTAGCTGCCTCAGCACCTTAGAGGAGGCATCGGTGCCGCGACCGGCTGCCACCTCGAAGTCCCGTATCGCCTGCACTTGTGTCACCCTGCACTCCAACAGGTAGAGAAACCAGCGGACGACCACGGTCGTCAGCCAGTCCGCGGCCGGCGTCAGCGCGGGCACCACCGCCAGCGCCGTGACATTGTGCGACGCCTCAAAGGGTGCGAGGCAGGGCGTCCTACGCCACGGCGGCGGCAGCGCGCTCGCCGCCGCGGCCCCCGGCTGGCTCTCTGAGCGCCCCTGCGCCGCGTAGCTGGAGGCATTTCGCTCGTAGCGGTCGCACAGCCGCTCCACTTCATGAATTAAGTCGTCATACGCAGAGTGCCGGAGCGGCGCTTTCCTTTGCTCCCCATACGCACTCTCCTCCGCCAAGTCCTTGTTCACGGAGCAGCGGCTCGGTTCCGCAACGTCCGGCGACCGCTCCAACAACGACAGAAGGTCTGTGCACTCCTGCGCGAGGGCGCGCGCCGGCTGCCTAGACGCGTCCGTTGTCTCCCCGTACGCCTTCGTGGACCCCACAAAACTGGTCTTTTTGTTGTCCATCGCAGAGCCGTCGTGGGAAGGGGCTAGAATAGGTGCCGTCGCTCGGGACCGCGCCCGCTCCTGAGGCGTGGGCGTGTGCGCCACCCGGCTTGCCTCCAACGCGCCGGCCGCGGAACCTCCATCCTTCTCCAAGTACGCCCGGCGCGCCTCCGGTGACTTGCGTGGCACCACGGAGAGCGGCGTGTAAGCAGGGTAGCTGAGGGGAGAGAGCGGCGTGGAGAAAATGGACGCCATGCACCCCAGCAATGATGTCGGTTAGGTGTTATGGGAAGAAATGGATGGCTGCACGGGTGCAGAGGGTCCGTGTGTGGGTTGACAAACAACAAGCACTACGCACGAGAGTTCAAACAGAAAAGACGAGAGAAGATGTAAGAAGAGAGAAAAAAAAAACATGCATGTCAATACTCTTGAACACCAGTGTAATGATTTCACTGACAGCATCACAGGTATTCAGACTGGACGGCAAGGAGCACACGCTAGTGTAAACAATCTTCTGCAATAGCTTTCTATTCATCTGCTAGTTTTTTATTATCAGGGAAAAAAATAATAGAAATAAATATATATTACAAACAAAAAAAGAAAAACAAATGTAAAAAAACTAATAAAAAATGAAAAAAAAAACAATAAAAAGAAACGTCATTCTAGAGAAGAACGAAGAAAAAAAAACGTGTTAAATGTACAAACAGTACATTAAGACTGTGAAGACATTTCAGCGTGATACAATAACGAGTTCAAAGAGATCGGCGGGAAAACAAAAGTGATACAAACAAGAAAAACAGTGATCGATCATATGGGGGATACCGACAAAAAAGGGAAAAGAGAATCAAGCAATAATATCTGTTATATGAGTAAAGCAAATATGAAGGAGACACAATCTTACCAAAGGAATAGAAAGGTCTACCTACACGAAGAGCGAAAAAAAAAACGCGACTCAGCTAAACACTGCTCTCCTCTTCAAAGCTGTGGTTGGCCACTGTTCTCAACTTGGAAGGCACAATTAGCTTAATCTCTTTACTCGGGACCGCCTTAAGTAGGTCCAACTCCTTGTTTTTGTGCGCGGCAAACAGTTTGGCAAATTTCACATTCTCAAAGCACGCGAAAAAAATGATGCACAAGGATGCACCTGCGCTCTCTTTTGCGCCCTCTGAAGCTAGTGTTTGGTTCTCTGTATCCGCACCTGTGGATGTATTTCCGTCGCCTGCACCCGTTGACGCGAGCGTGCCGTCTTGGGGTTGCGCAGCTGTGCTACCCGAGCCGTGGCTGCGCATCACAACCTCTCGCACTTGTCCAATATGCTTCTCGAAGAAGGACTTGATGATATTCACCCCCACGTCAGGGCTCACATTACGCACGATGATGCTCTGCTGTGTGAAGCGTTTGGTTCGCTCTTCATTGTTGACAGACTCTTGTAGCGTTTGCAGGGCACCAATAAAATTAAAATTGGGTTCGATGCCGGGACGTCGAAGGCGAACGTACGAGAGGGCCTCATTCAGTGACCAACAATTCCGCCAAATCAGATAGGCTAAGACGATGGTCACCGACCGGCTCCGTCCCTTCTGGCAGTGCACAAGTATCCGTGGCGTCGAGCTGAGGTTTTTTTCTTTGGCGGTGAAATACTTCTTCCGTACGCGGTCGATGATCTGACGTGTGGGGCGGAATAGTGGTGTAATGTCGGCGCTCACGGTGTCTTCGATCGGAAAGGGGTACACGACGATGTTCTTATCGACCGACCAGTACTGCTCGGTCGAAACGTTCATAATATACATAATCTGATTCCTCGCGAGAAAATCCGCATTTTGGGCGTCATGCACGCTTCCTAAAAAAAGGAAGTCCAAAACAAGTGAGGGGATCTCCGCGCATGAAGAATAGCTAGCGAACGGCGAGCGGCTCACCTTTGGCGTCGCCAGGGGTGATAGGTTGCTTTTCTTCTTCACTGGAGCCTCTCGGTCGATCGCACGCAAGTCTAGGAACATGTCATTGCCATTTCCACTGTGTCGCTTGACAGCACCTTTTCCTTTTGCTGAATAGCCCATAGCAAAAGCAGGTGGTGGTGGTAGGCCGCGTGACTCAGTCGCCGCCGGCGCGGGTGAAAGCGGCGAACAGCTTTGCATACAGACGTACGTTGATCTGCTTTCTTGGTTCGTTCTTGCTCCTGTAGAACTGTATCTGTATTCTACTTTGATTTTTTTTTAAGATGGTACGCAAGTCAATAGGAATGGGAAAAAAAAGAATTCCAGAAATCTTGCGTTAGAAAAAACAATACTAGTTGTCTTACCGCAATCATAATGAAGTGAAATAGGTGTTGAGGGGGGGGGGGAAGAAAAAAAAGGAGTTCCACGTGAGTAGGTGTAAAAGCACAACTGAATAGATAGTATTGATCCCACAGACGTGGAGAGAGATGTGCTTACTGTTTCACTTACAAGGCAAATGTTCTTTGTTGTTGTTGTTTTCGATGGTGTTTCATTCACATGGAACTTAATTATTAACTTCTTGTTCTTCTTCCTTTTCCTTTATAATTAGGTAAATGTTTAGACAGCAATAGCCGTTTTTTGTACAAGTTCAGCTGCCTCCATAATGAGGCTCTCCGCCAGGGGCACATAGGCACACTTCACTACGATATGCAGACCCTTTTCCTCCCCCTCCGTCCCTTCGCGCAGCAGCACGGCCACATGGGTCAGCGGCCCGCCACTCTTCTTCCCCTGCAGGCTTCCATAGAGCGTCATGGTATCCTTGAACGTGTCAACAGGCGCCAGGCAGAGCGACTTCTGCAGCATCGACACGAAGAGCGAAATCTGGTCCTTGGTGCATGGAAAGAAGGCAGACAAAGCTGCCACATCACCCAATGGGTTCTCAAGTAGACGGACAAGCTCCTTGGAAGAAATCGTGACCGGGCTGCGCTTGTTGAAAAAGGTATAACGCAGGGGCAGGTAAAGCGACTTCTCCGTCTCTTTCCTCTCTTTTGCAAAACGAAGAGACAGCATGAGGGCATCCGTGAAGGTGCTGGGTAGCTCAGAGAGACGAATAACGATATTCTTTCGTTCTGTACTGGCCGTCCTGACCTTTTCTGCGACTTGGATCCCCGCCTCCTCCTTGTCCGCCCCCTCCCCCTCCTTCTCCTCCAGCTCCTCTAGGTGTACCGTCCCAGCTGCAATACTCGTATTCTCGCTGTCCGCATAATGCAGCTCCACGTGGTGCATACTGCTGCTGAGAGACAAGTTCGATATTTCGATCTGGCACCGCAAGTGGAACCCGTCTCGGTGGACCTTGCACCCGTCCACGTACAGCCACACGCGTAAAGCGTCCTCCTCCAGCAGGGCAACAGGGGGCACGGTGACGGGCTCCGCGTGCGCGGTGGCGGCGCCGTACGGCACCACCTCTGGCAGCCGCTCGTCCGCCGTCAGGGCCCGGGTGACGTCGATGTTGCGCAGCAGCTTCGTCGCCTGGTCCTCCTCGGGGTGGTGCGAGCGCCGCGTCCTCGGCGGCGCGGCGCCGCTGTAGTTGGCTGGCCGCGACAAGTCGCGGTTAATCACGTGCGCCTTGTCGTTCTTCGGCTTCCCTTTATGAAAGCGGTGCTTGTGGGAGGCGGCGGCGGCGGCGGGCTCGCCGCCCCTCGCCGGCGGCGCCGCATCGGCCTCCCGCTCCTGCATCGGCGCAGCGGCGAGGGCAGACGCGCTCCCGTCCTTCAGATAGAAGGCATCCACCTCTTCACGGCGCCGCTTGTCCGATAACAGCTGCTGCTCGATACGGTACTCCACGTCAAAGTTGTCGTTGTCCGAAGACATTGAATCGGCGTTGTCGTCACTGTCCGAAAGAAGCATCAACGAGCTAATATTCTCGCAAAATGGAACATCCATTTCCAAGGTGTCCGGCACGTCCAGTGCCTCCTGCGCCCCTTCCGCGACAGCGAGCAGCTCCCGGCCGTACAAGTCGCACTCGAATTGCGAATCGATATGCAGACGCACCAGGTTTGCGGCCTCCTGGACGCTCGGACACAGGCTCCGCTGAGCTAACGATAAGGCAGATAACGCGGCCTCGTGCTCGTTATCCCCCGTGGAGGGAACACCGGAGTCATTCATGAGCAGCAGCAAGTCCTCCAACGCGGTCGGGTCGGTCGGCAGGGTGCCTTCCTCCTCGCCATTGCACAGCTCCACATGACGTTCGCACGGCTTGTGTGCAAACGCCAAGATTTTTCCTACCGCCGCTATGCACACCACCTGGACGTCGGGGAAGCGAGAGAGATCCTCGGACAGAAGCAGCTCGCACGTCTCGCGCTTGTTCGAGAGCCAGTGCGGATACTCCCCGCACGCAAAGGCCGCGGCACGCAGCATCATCCACTGGTTGGACAGCTGGAGATTGCAGTTGAGTAGATGCTTGTTGCTCAGAATCTGTGAGAGGGACTCCACGCCAAACGCACGGACACCATTGACGCGGGTGAGGATGGACACAATCTCCTTCTCCAGCAAAGCGCCGTGCAGAAACTGCGACAGGGGCAGCAGGCTCAGGTCTAGCAGCAGGCCCAAGTACCACTCAAAATCTTGAATAAGACCGTAGTCATCCGTGGAGGCCATCTCCACAACGCTCAACACGACACAGTTCGACCACTTTTCGTCCGGCGGAGAGCGAATGCTATGGTCGAGAATGCAGTTCAGCATCGACATGATGTTCTTTTCGGTCACCAAGTTCATCAAGATCTCGAGTGCCTTGCAGCGCACCGTGATATCGGCATCGTCCAGGCACCGCATGACGCTCTCCCGCTGGTCCGCTATGAGTTTGGCGCTGTGGGTCGACATCAGCGCCAACGCATGAAGTCCGAGGTACTTGAGGTTCTGGTCGCTGTCCTCAATGAAGATCTTCAGCTTTTGCGCCACCAACTTCGTTAAGGACGGAACCTTGTATAGCCCGTTCGCCACCGCGAGCAGACACTCGTATTGCACCGACTTGGCGCCCGTCGTCTCAATGAGGTTCGTCAGGGGCTCCACGAGCTTCTTGCCGAGCCGTGGCTCGAACGGAGCAAAGTAGCCGAACACCTTGACGACCTTGATCAGCGTCCAGTTGCTGTGCACGTTCGACAGGAGCGAGTAGAAGGGCACGGCGAGGCCCAAGAAGTTGGATGGATTGCGTCGAGCGAGCTCGCACAAGACACTCACGACAGCGCCGCGGACGGAGGCATCGCCGTCGCTGTGCTCACTGCTGTCCTCCAGCTTCTGCTTCAGCTTGGGGTACACCGGCCGCAGCGACTCGGGGTACTGCAGGAATATCTTGTAGAGGGCCAGGACCGCCTTCTTGCGCACGTACGCCCGCGGGTGGCTGAGGAGATTGACAACGTCGCCGACGAGATCGCGCGCAAGGTCGGTGGTGCAGATCGACGCGATACAGTAAAGCGCCAGGCCGCACTCGTACTGATTGCTGCTCGTCAGATCCCGCTTGAGCAGCGCCGTCATGAGAGGAATCACGTCGGTGTTCTCATCAAACGTGGTGCACGCGGCCATGTAGGCGGTGCGCTTGTTACCAAAGTAACTATCCGCCATCACCTCGATCGTATTAAAATTTGCATATGCTGAAGGATAGCCGAGCATGTGGAAGTAGGCAGCCTTTTGGATCGCCGTGACTTTGACGCTCTGAACGGAAGAGCTGATCTCCCGTTTCGTGTCCGCAATGAACTGGTCAATCATTTCATTCTCTTTTCCATTGCTGCTCCTAAGCTTTCGGATAACCTCCGCAAGCGAGTTTTGGAAAAACAGCTGTGATGCGGAGCTTGTCACACTTTCCATTTTGAACGCTCCGATACTATGTCGGCAAGAGTAACAATAACAAAAGAGTTTTCTTTTCCTTCGAAAACAAGAAAGAGAGAGTGTATATAAGCACTACTTACTGTAAACAGATGCTGTAGTGGACAAGGAAATGTAAGAGAGGGGGCAAACTCAAGAGTGTTTACAAGAATCAGATACAGGGCAGTTGTATTATTGGGCAATGTGCGTGTATGTGGAAGAAAGAGGGAAGGAAAGAAGAGACCTTTGAGTCTCAAAAAAGGGGCATGTAAAACTCTAGCTCAAACAAACCATAACAATAATAAAACAAATTCACAACCCACAAAACGTACCAATCGAGACTAAAGTGTCCCGATAACAGAGGTTTTCTTCTTTATGCGATTCATCGTATCATCCCTCTTCTCATTCAGTTTTCTCCTCGCGCTCTGAACGGCGTCTGTGGTCTTTCCGATAATGCGCAAGTACAACGGTTTCTCACCCTCCTTCAACTTGTGGGAGTGCTTATACCGCTTATCATAAAAGATGCCCTTCTTCACAATAGTAGTGTTCGTGTCCTCCTCCACCGAGCGCAGGAAGGCCGGATGCTGCACCTTGCTTCGTACAACATCCGGGAAGTCATTAATCGGATAGTCCACTTCGAACCGAATCTCAGAGGCGCCCGTTTCGGCCGACGATACATCCGTCGTTTTCTGCGCGTAGGCAAGCGCCTTGGCGATGCGGTCCTCCGACTGTGCGGACAGCGTCACGGCCCCTCCCTTGTAGATGGACAGCGCATTGCTCGGCACCGCGTCCGCCCGTGCCTCCTTCCCCGACACAGCCACGATGGGTGGCTCGCTGCTGTCGCTCTCCGCGTCCGAGTCCGCCTCGGAAGAGGAGGAGGTCGAGAGGTAGTCCTCCAGACCCGCCGCCTTCGCGGCCTGCTTCGCCTGGTCCTTGTGGTCCCGGTCGCCAAGCCGCATCTTCTTTCCCTTGAGGTAGCCGCGGTAAAAGCTCGCGTTGTAGTGTGCGCGCCCTTCCTTCCGCAGCGCACGCACCTTCGCTGCCAGCTCGTAGAGCTCCTCCGGGACCATCTGACCCGCGCGCTCCAGCCCTTCGGCGAGCTCCGGTGCGATGTCATCGTCCTTCTTGCGTGTGAAGAAGCTGATCGCGCGCCCACTCCGCCCAGCCCGCCCCGTGCGGCCAATGCGATGCACGTAGGCCTCGTAGTGGTTTGGCAGCACGTAGTTGATGACGAGCTCCAGGTAGGGAATGTCGAGGCCCCGCTCGGCGATCGCGGTGGCCACAAGGATAAACTGCTGTCCTGGTGCAAAGTGCTCCAGCGCAAACTCGCGGTCGATGGGGTCCATCCCACTGTAGAGTGTGGCCACGCGATTCTGATAGCCCAAGACACTCAGCTTCGCCATGACCTCATCCACCTCCTCTTTCCGCTGCACAAACACCAATATGAGACGGTTGCCGTCCTCGCCCTCATCGCCGAGGATCTGCAGCAGCTTCTCAAATCGCCTGTCCTCCTTTTTATTTTCGTCCGCAATTTCGTACACCTCCTCGTCGAAGAAGTAAAAGGATTGCTCCACGTTCGAGGCCGGCGTCGGCCGCCCGCCGACCGCAATCTCGATGGGGTCCTGCAGGTGGTGGTGGACAATCTGCTTCAGCTCCTTCGGCATGGTCGCGCTGATCATGGCCAGCTGGCGGTCCGGCCGGCAGTTCTTGAGGAACGCCTCGACGTGCTCGATGAAGCCGCTGTCGAACAGACGGTCCGCCTCGTCCACCACAACGAATGACGTCCGCGCGAGCGCGACGGTGTTGCCGCCGTTCACGGTCAAGAGGTCCAGCAGCCGGCCGGGCGTCGCCACCATCGCCTCGCACCCGCCCTTGATCGCTACAATGTTATCCGCGAGCGAGGTGGACCCGTACGAGGCGACGCAGCGCAGGCCGCACGCGCCGCACAGCTCGCTCAGCAGGGTGTACACCTGAACCGCCAACTCTTGCGTCGGCACGAGTATAAGGCCGATGGGGCCCTCGCCGGGCAGACACCGGGGCTGGGCAACGCAATGGCGCACAAGCGGTAGCGCGTAGCTAAGCGTCTTGCCCGATCCCGTCTTGGCTGTGACAAGCAGATCTCTTCCACTCATCAGCGCCGGGGCTCCTACGGACTGCACGGCAAAGGGGGCCTTGAAGTCTTTTTGCTCCAGAACATCAAGCACCTTTGCGGGCAGACCCGTGCTATTCCAACTGCGAAGCGGTCTCGGGGGATTATTGCCCCTTACCTTGGCGCCATCGAGCTCCTTCATGAGCTCCTTCACTTCCTCAGGTGTCAGCTGCTTCACATCCTGCGAAACAATATAGAAGTTCTTACGGATGGGGAGATATTCCATTGTGGAATGGTCTACATAGCGCAGCTGCCGCAGTTTCTTCGTATCCTCGGCGGGAGGCTTCGGTATTTTGGCCGCAAGTGCACGACTCTTCACTTCCGCAGACTCATCCTCCATATTCACCACCGTCAGAGCGGATGACATAGCAACTGGTTTTAACAGCTCCACCTTCAGTTGCTTCACCGCGGCCGCAGCTCCGCCCTCCCCGCCCTTCAGCGCGCTGCTCAAAAGAGAAGGAAGACTTCCCAAAGCCGACGTCTCCTTTTCCTTCAGCTTCTGCTCGCGCGTCGCCTGTGCAGTAACTTTGGCAAATTCTAGCAAGTCATCCAGTGCGTGCTCGTCGTCCGTATCACTGTGTGACTTTGCCACGCTGGACGCTCGACTGGACAAGGGTGAAGGAGGTGTAACATCATCTCTGCTGCTTGTGCTAGAGGCGCTCGCTTCTCTATATCGTTTTGACATGATTAATAGTTACTGGATTCTCTGTTTTCTTCCCTTTTTTTTTATTATTATGTGCAAAAGAGGAGGTAATCAGTGACAAATACTACCGTACAAGGGAAGAAGTATACGGAACAGAAAGAAAGTAAAAAATGAACCTTGAAACAGTGGAGACTCCATACAGATTACCAGGTAGACGAGACATAACAAGCCTACACCTATACGTCACATTGACAGTAGAAAAAAGTGCACACGTATTAACGAAAATACTACATTGTAGACAAAAAAAAAAACAATTAACGGGATAAACAAGGATAACAATAATGACGATGCGTAACAGGCATATAGAAGAAAAAAGGGGGAAAAGAGAGAAAAGGAAGGGGGACCGAAGAATGCGTCTTTCGGGACAAAAAAAAATGTAGTAATCTAAAAGAATTGCTGTGAAAGTGAAAAGTGGAGACCTTCACTCTGAATGTAGGCCTGTGAGAGCGCCGTTAAAAGCGACTCCGCATTTAATGCTGTCTTGGGAGACAGAAAGGAGTTGCTGTCTTCACATGCTGTGAGAAGAGCTGGTGCGCTCGTTTGCTCCTCCTCTATACATTGCTTAAAACGTCTTAGTGATGGCAGGCATGCACGGATGGTTTCCTTGCTGATTTGGGTGGAATGGTGAAGGGCTGAAAGTAGCTCCTCCAAGCAGCAGTCGACGTCCGTCAAAACAACCCGCCATTGATATCCAGCCTGAGCGGCATCACAAGCACGTTGCGCCATCGGGGCCAGCTCCGGCGCGGCCGCCACGCCGCCGAGACGCCCCAGCAGTAGCGTGGCAGAAGGCCGCTGCGAGGGCTCCGGGGCCATCATGCTGTCGATGATCTGAAGGATCGCATCCGGGACGGAGGACCACCGCGTGCGAAGGTGTTCCTGCATCTGCTCGTACTGCTCCATGTGCTGCTTCCACTGGCTCGCGGCGCTGCCGCCCTCATCCATGAGCGTGTAGCGGGTGTAGCCCTCCTCGGACAGCGTACCCCTCTGCGCCACACTTGCGTCAACGCTCGCTGCGGCGAACATACCGTAGCGTAGTTGCATCAGCGTCGGGAAGCTGCACTTGGACAATAAGAGAATAGAGACGGCTTCACTACTGAACAGTGAGCTCGCCCCCGTTGTGTCCGAAAAAATAGTGAGCATGCCTTGTTCGCATGCATCGACACCCAACGCAAAATAAACGTAAAACACAGCTCCCAAGCTCCACACGTCCGCGGGTCGCCCGTACAGACAGTCTGTTTGGCACCCCCACACCTTTAAAATCTCTGGTGCACAGAAACCTGGGGTTCCCAGTATTTTCCGCAGAGACCCCAATCCAGTGTCACCCTTGCAGCCTGTTGCCTCCCCAAAATCGGTCAGCACCACCTCCGACCGGTGCAGAAGACAATAGCGAAGGGAAGAAGAGAGTGGGACACTGGGGTCATCGGCGACCGGCACATGCGGCATTCGCACAAGAAAATTCGCTGGTTTAATGTCGCGATGAAGCAACTGACACTTTTCGTGCAAGTCAAAGACGACGGCCGTGCATTGTTGCAAACAACGCAAAATCAATTCGAGATCCATCAGATCATCATACTGCTTCCACCAACTGGCCAATGTACCGCCGTTCACGTACTCTAGCACGGCAACTGTGTCGCAGAAATCTTCGTGGGCCAGTGACTTTGTATCCCCGGCGAAGCACACGTCGCGTAAAGACATGGCCCCGTAGTAGAGAACAGCAGAGGAGCACCGTGGCGTGATTCGCGATATAGCTGAGAGAGTCTCCAATTCGGCTCTCAACTTATCCTCCGACTCAGCAGGGTCATTTTTACTCCTGTAGAAGAGTTTAGCAGCGCAAACGTGAGCCGGGTACTGCACGCTGCGACACTTGAAGACGGCGCCGTAGGTGCCTGCACCCAGCTTACACTCGAGACAGATAACAGCTTTTTCATCTGCCTCGTACGACGAGTCTGCAGGTGGGAACTCACTCGCCCATCGGTGGGGAGGAACGGAAAGTAAGGTAGACTTCATGCTTTTTACAGGGGGTTCAAATGATACAGTGGGAATAAGTGTATCTACGGGAAGGAAGAGGAGCAAAACAGAGGAAGAAAGTGGAGAGAACAATGGAAAGTCGTTCTGTAGATGCGGCTACTGCAGCCAAGTAGAAAAGCGCATGTGTTTCTTTTTGACTTGCTTCTTATTACAAAGGAAGAACAAAACGTATAGTATACTCATGATACTAAAATAACACCCAAACTTCAGTTCCATTTCGTTAGTTATAGACAAGCAACGCAAATAGATGAAACAAGCACGAAACTGGAGCGAAGAATAGTGATCACGGCGCATTCCTCAGTAGAAAGCCAAATACAAATGCAGAGAGATACTCTTTTCATAAAAGGAATAATAAGCACATTGCCCACACGTTTCCTTTAGTTCCCATAGTACGTCCTGGTATGGAGAAGGAAAGGGGGTGAGCGCTTGTACACTCCTCAGACGATTTCCTGCAACTGCTTCTTGGCTGCAATGTGAACCTTGTGATCCAGCTTAAATAGTTTATGATTGCCATTCATGGGAAGGGGGAAAGGCAGCTGCTTCGGCTCTACGCAGATGAATGAGAACGGACATCCTTCCTGTCGCTCTGCAGGGGTAAAGGCAGCCTCGTAGGACTCGCGATCAAGGCACTCCGTCAGGTACACGTAGCCCAGAAGGACACGGCATGGGTAGTGCTTTGGAAACGTCTGATCGGGGGACATGAATTGAGAATAGTGGCTCTCCGTTTCCTTAATGTCCACTGGTTGCGCCGAAGCCGCATGAATCCACAGTTTGCCGCGATAATCGGTATCCCACACTCGCCCTTCATGCGTCTTGATGCCGGCCACGAGCATGCTTGCCCACGGCTGGTGCATGGAGAGGCACACACCCTCGTCCTTCGCCCTCATCACACGGGTCGGCGGAAAGCGGACGGCCAAGTTGGCCTTTGGTGCCACGGTCAGGGGAGACGCCTTATCGTCCCCCAACACGTCGTCGTCCTCGCTATTGTCGTGAACAAAGTCCGCATTAAATAAAAGCTCCTTGGCAGCTTCACCTCGCAGCTCCTCCACGAACAGGGAAACATCATCCTCAAAGTAGTTTTGCTGGACGCGCTTCGAGACCTCCTTCACGGCCTGCACCGGCCTCCCCAGAGCAGGAGCCTGCGTGTCTCCGCCCGCGGCAAAGGATGGCGCTGTCTGCTGCTTCTTGTCAACCTCGGGGGACCCATCTGGGTTGTACCAAATAGACTGCAGCAGTGTTGGGAGCGGCGCCACGCCTCTCTGCTCCGCTGCATCCTCACCAGAGTCGCCCTCTCCCTCTGACGACGATTCGTTCGCAACGGCCGCCTGCTGCTTGGCCTCATCCGTCACCACGCCGGCGTCCCGCTCTCTTGCGCCAAGCGCCAGATTGCTGTTGACAAACTGCAGATGCATCTCATGCGCGCCGCGGTGCTTCGCTTCGATACGCTTCCGGCGCTCGTCTTTAGCGGCGTTCTTCTCCGCCTCGCGCCGCTCCTCGGCGCTGATCCACGCGTTCTGCGGCGCGAAGAGGGAGGCGCTCTGGTCGTCAATGACGGTTGTGCGCTTGGCGCGGTTTTCCGCGTATTCAAGCAAGCGGTCGCGCCGCTCGATGGCGGCCTCGTAGCTCTCCTTGTTTTGGCTCTGCGCAGCCTCACTGATCTTTCCCTCCTGAACAGCAATTTCATATGCGATGCAGCGCTCCGGCTCAAACCCACAAAAGTAGCACTTGTCGTCCGACTCCTGCTCACATATAATTCGTCCACAATTGCCGCAGTTCCCCTTCAAGTTATGAATTGTGGCGAAGCAGCCGCACTCGAAGAGCCCTGCCTTCAGCGCGGCCGTGGCGGTATCCTTCTTCTTCTGAAATTCATTCAGACTCATATCTCGCTTCTTTCCCTTCGTGGTCTTGAGGTGACCCGCCTTCTTCACGGGCGCCTTCGCAACCACCGTTTCGCCCTCGAACGGTGGCCCAACGTCGACCCGCCGTTTGATGACCTCCGCAGCAAACTCTTCGTCGAGCATGAGGGAAGTGCTCCACTCAAAGATCTCCTTACGCGTTTTACAGTTCACCAGTACACCGGTCATTCCTTTTATTTCCTGCTCCTCCAATCCCAGGTTGTTGGAGTCCTTAATCGTTTTGTAAATGTATTGCTCTGGCGACTCCGTCGAAGACTCATGCTGTCCAGGTGTGGGGACCCTGGCCCATTTTTTAGGTGGCATCGAAAGCCTTTGATACTGTGAGAAGGTGTCGTTTCAGTAGGAGATCGAGAAAAGTGTAACTTACACGCACACACTCCAAAAGAAAAAAAAACAATAATAGTACTAACTTATAACAAGAGAGGTGCAGGAAGAAGGAAAGTGAAGGAGGAGTAGGCATCTTGAAGCAGCGTGATGTTCTTCTTGGGTGCGAAGCACGTAAGGCATTGGTACGTTCGAACAAACAAGAAGGAATTCTCAGGATAGCCGGGGTGATTATACAAGCCATGAAACATGAAAATGGCACTGGCAAACACTCAACTAGGTATGTGCTGCACTGGTACCTAAAGCTGTCGCACTTCCGTATTCGCAAAATAGGGGGCCTCCAAACCGTCACGCCACCCCATGCCCTTCCGCGCCGCCACAAGCATTTTACCTATATCCCCATGGCACACTAACAACACATGATCGCCCTTATGTCTCGCATCGACGTCGTTTAGCACGCGATGGGCTCGTTCTATGCACTTGTCAAATGTTTCACTGCCTTCAGCCGACAAAAAGTACAAGACCTTGTCGGTCTGCACAACGTTCTCGCCAGCATATTTGGGAATATCGGCGTAGGGTTTTCCCGTCAAGACGCCAAAGTCACGTTCGATTAAGTCTGCCATCACCACAACGGGTACGCCAGTAGACCTGCCGACCTCTTCTGCCGTTTCCTTTGCTCTTCGCAGCGGAGAGGTATAAATAGCGTTGAGCTGCAGCTGCTCGTCTTTCACTTTTTGCGCTAATGCTGCCGCTTGCGATTTGCCTAAGGCCGACAGGGGCTCGTCTCGGTGGCCATTTAGTATACCTGCGACATTGTCCATGTCTTGGCCGTGACGGCAAACATAGATTTGTGCCATTAGCCGTTGGTTGCAATGGGCTTCTTCCGCTGTCCCTGTTGGATTGTAACTACCGTTGCTATTACTGTTGCGCTCGTCAATATCGATCACCTTCACTTGTTGCAGTTGGAAAAGAGAAAACGAGAGTTCACAAGGAAAGGAACCGTGCTGTATACGGTGGCACAAACGCATGCTCTGATTCATGTAAGGACAGTGTTACACACAAAACAAGTCGAGAAAACCCATACCGTCCAGAGAGGATAAGAATAGTAACAACAATCAGATATGAGAAATCGAACACACATCCTGATAATGACAACAGTAATTTAAAAAGAAAAAAAAAACGATGATGCGCTGGGAAACACACATAGCGAAAGAGAAGCCCCATTCTCGTTACTTCTCGTAGCTATCCGACTCTGTGTTCTTTTCGCCAGAGGGCATGTTCAGGCGCTCCACCGGGTAGTAAGATGCCATACGTGCAACCCACTGGATGGTATTAATGTTGTCGCCAAAAATGTCCTTAAAGATCCTTTCATCTTCTACACTTGGTGTGTACCCCGCCATGTAGGGCTGCTTGGTTAAGCGGTCATTGAGCTCCTTTATCGTAGTAGACATGCAGGCTGCAATGATAGTAGTAGTAGTAGTAGTAGGAATTCGAGAACGTGTTAGTAACTCTGATGGGGAAGCTTTTAAAATAAAGCCCACGCACACACACGCACAAACACGTGAATGGAGGGAAAGGGGGAAGTACCTATTACCTTTGTTCTCTTACAGATGTAATGAATAAAAGGTCAAGAAAGAAAAGGAGAGAGGAAGAACAAAAATACCAGCAGTATGATAACGAATAACTCACTTTTCACTTCTCAGAAAAGCAGGATGCACATTGGCCAATAAAAATGATTGAAGTCTATCAAAAATGCCACGCTACGCTTGCAAGGATGGGGAGAGAGGAAGAACAAGAAAAAAGCAAAAGTTCAAGATACCTTCACATGTGTATTCTTATAATACACACTCCTATTGGAGTGACCGGAAGCACACCTCTTCCTTCTGTAGCCATTCAGACCAAGAGAGCAGCACATGGAGCGCGCTGGGCATTTTTCTCTGTAGTAGTGCTTCGTTGACCTCGTAAGCTAAAAGAGCAGGATCCACCTCCATATCAAAGTGGAAGTCCGGCTTCGAAAGTGAAGATAAGCACGCAAGGTACAACTGGTGGGCTGACCGGGGATCCTCACACCCGTAAACTAACGGTGGAACAGTTTCTGTGATACACTGCAACGCTCTCTCTCGATCGCTCTGCTGGAAAGCGGCAATACAGAAGAGCTGGATTTTGAAGATAGATGTTGCAGGTAGGAACTCTGCCGCTTCTTTGTAGCGCCCTTGCAAACAAAGCGACTGCGCTAGCTTTCTCTGCTCTATGTTTTCATACTTCTCCTCAGCAGCGTGCGCAGCGCGTGGATTAAGGGGATGCTCCTCACGTTCTTCATCAAACGCCTTGAGTGTATCCGACAGACCACGTCGTACTAGATAAGAGCGAATGATGCTTGTAACGGGTTCTTCGTCATCTTCCCCTCGATCGACCAGTGCAGCCTTTTCTACCTGGCGCCATGCAATAACCTGATTCATTGCACTTTCACTTCTGTATACGGTTTACGCCTCCTCACTCAACGGAAGAAATTGACAACAACGGTGTTGCTATACTGCAACCGCAACTAGTAAGAGAATTCTCAAAAAGGAAGAAAACAAGTGGATCAAAGCTAATGTTCAAAAAAAGATATACTATTAAAAATTCGAAAACAGAGGAAGAAACATAAAAAGGAGAGATTAGATGTTGACGTTGATGCTTTTTTTTTCTTTTAATGATCACCTTTGACTCCGTTTACCCTCCACGAACTCATAAACTTGAGCGACGGTCGTGAAGAGCCATAATTAGATACTTCTCAAGAGTACATCCAGACTTATGAGTAGAGGTTACGCCAGAAAATGCTAAAACAATTCTCACAACAACAACAACAAAAAAAAAATGACAACTAAAAAAATGATTCTAGACACTGTAATTATACAGTCAACACAAAGACACCTATTTCTTTTTTATCCGTGGCCTAAATATTTAAAAAAAACGAAAACAATTTTCCTGTTATAAAAAGGGGCTAACTACAACTGTTTCAATGACTTATTGTATAGCCTTTTTTTTTAGTCAGATTGAGTTGAAAAGAAAACAACTGTTTGTAGCATGCAATGTGCAATAATTATAAAACGGAAGAAATAAAAGAAGAAAAAATGTGGGGAATTGCAAAGCGAAAAAAAAAGCAAAGGGAAGTGACTCAGCTAGAGCTCCTGCATCTCGAAAAGTTGGGCTTGCACGCAATGAGGACGATAATTAGAATGACTACGATTAGAATACCGATAATCATCAACCATAGTTTTAGATTCTTCATGCAGAGATTGCGCTTCAGCTCCGTCGACCGTTCGCTGAAACGCTGAGCCTGCTGTGCGAGATTGTCCGACTTGTCCATCAGCGTATCCAATTGGCCCTCGCGCTGCAAAACCTTGTCCATGTTGTCCATCATCACATCCACCACCTGATTGATATCATCATTCAACGCAGTGATCTTATCATTCTGTGGGTTGTTGTAGAACTCCATCTTCTGCTGAAGGAGCTTCTTGCCGTTGCGCAGCTCGGAGCCTGGGGGACCGGTATTACCGCGAACGAGGGGCTCCACAGCCTCAAGAAAGGCAAAAACGGTACGCATCCTCATGTCGGTGGTCGTCACACAAGCGACGATCCTCCCCTCGCCGTTGCTGATGTAGTTGTAGTTCACACCACTTTCCTTATCCTCAATCGTTTTCCGGCGATACTCCTTGGTGGAAACGGTTGCGATGACCTTCTGCATGGTGTCTGCCAGCTTCGGCTGCTCGTTAGAAGGGTACTCGGCTAGCAACGTTGTACCATCGTTAATGCAACTATACTTGATGGGCATAGCTTACTTTGTTCCTTGAGTTTCTGTTTGTATTCGATTATCTCTCTATCGGAGTGAATGAAAGTTGTATACGTGTCGATGTGAATGTTTTCACAACAACAAAAATCACTTCTTCTTTTTTTTTCTTTTGATTTCTTGTCGGGATGTAATATACATAATTAAAAAAAAAAAAGTAGGCACATAAGGATACAGTAGAAGGCAAAGAAGTGGAGCAAAACAGACAGATGTGCTGACTGAAGACGCAGGATTGGGAGATATGAATGGCAACGTACTAATAATAACAATAATGCGAATTGTTCCATAACAAACGTGATCATAATAATAAAAAGGTGTACGCTTTACGATGTATGCTTATTAAGTATAAAGTTGAAGCATCTTTCTTCCTTGTATGACGTCTTCGTGTGTCGGCCCGAGTGCTTCAAAAACAAGGCTCAGTACTTTCCTTGCAGGTGTCTCAGCCAACGGACCTAAACGAAGGTCCGAGGGAACAATATTTCGCTCCTTCAGAGCGGGCAACAGCTTCTGCTCTGACCGAATAATCCGCAGCGCTTCCTGGATCGCATACCTCGTCCTGCCTTCAACATAGTGACTTACAACAAGTTTGAGATGATGATTGTAGAAGTCCACGGGGTCCTCAACTAAATCGTCGAATCGCAGAAGTGTGGCATAGTTGTCATCCTCAATATTGAAGCCAGTGATGTGAAAAAGTTCGATTCGGACAAGTGCCTCCGCCACACCACGCAAGTCTCTCACCGCATATGGATACTCGCTACGCGTGCGCTTGACAAACGTCATGGCTTCCCCCACCTGTGCGGTACTCAGGGCACACATCCCTAAACCACACAGCGACTGTGGCGCCGTGTTGTAGCACCCTTCGCGCTTCAGTTTTGTCCACAACTCTTCTGACATCTTCTTCTTTCCGACACCATAGCGCTTATTGACAAGGTCCATCTCCTCCAAAGATTGACTCAGTGCCTTCTCATAGGTCTTCTTTGCCTTTGCCACCTCTCTTTTCTGCAGCTGCTTATGCGCTACTTGAAGCAGCGTCATGGGGTTTTCGTCGTCGTTATCGTGACGCTTTATCGTCTCAAACTTGCCCTTTCCTTCTGCTGCTTTCTTCACCTCCGCGGTTGCATACTCTATGAATGCCTCCACGGATTCCTTGATCTGTGACTCAGAAACAATACCTGTCAGCTTATCCACCGTAAGGCGATTATACACAAAGTGAAGAACCGGGAACATGTGAGGATTGACACCGAACTTTTCATGGATTCCAGGTTCCTTCAGACAGTCTATGATACCTAGCTTGATCGCCAGACCGGCATCCTTCCCAAACTCCTGGTATGCGTCACCCATACGCTCTCCCTGCCGCCTGCGATTCACTTGATCCACCTGGTGTATGAGTAAATCCGTATACGCATTGATGTCAGGGTGATTGGTCACTGTGAAGTAGATGAAGAAGGGCACTTTCGTTCCTAACTCCGCGTTTAGATTAGAAGAGTCCACGTAGACAACGCCCATCTTTTGCATCTTTCCTGCAGAGCGTGGCAACGAGGTCGATGGAGTAGTTGGCTTATCGAAAGGTGCTTCTTTAGGCGCTTGAACAGAAGGGATCTTTGCATTTGTACCGCCGCTGCACAGTCTCTTTGTCTCGCAAAGTGATTGGGTGTGATTCGTGAAACAGATACTATATGCAGCCGCTGATTTGCACAAAACGCGTACCGGAACACAACTGCGCCTAAGCATAGTGTCTACTGTCTTTTTTTTTTTCCAGCTGCATGCATGTGTGTATTTTAGAAGGTAGCAAAGAATAGGGAGGGAGGAGGGAAAAATAAACGGAGAAGGTAAAGAGCAATGCAACAGAATATCTTACACATCAATCCACACGTATTTTGAATAGTCTCTCACAACAGTTGCAAGTAATAGGAATGAAGTAAAACAGTTTTATAATTGAGTGTTTTCCAAAATACCTCAGCATTGCTTACCTCTATGGCACAAATAAGTAGATTGTATTTTTTTTTTGTTCGTTTGACGACCAAATATAGAGAAAAACAAAATGTGTAAAACAGTAAAGAAAGTGTGGAACATCACCACGAATCTATGATATGTACTTTCTAAATGAAGAACCGTTCATCTATTAGTGTCTTTTTACTCATGTTGCGCAGGCCCTCTTGACTTCGGTACACCGTGAAGACAATTTCAACAGCAAAAGTGATGACCATTGAAGCAAAAATATTGTGCAGCGCGCAATCTAAAGCTGCAAAGAGCATTGTGTACAAAAGGAAAAGGTCAAAGTCAAGACCACACATAAAAGCCTTACTGCACGAAGTCGTCTCATCGATGAAGAAGAGATCCTTGTCTGTCTTCTCGTTTGTCAGTGCCCCATTCATGTACATAATATTGGGTGGGAAGTCAAACCATTTCTGCAGTACAAACTTCACCAGCAGTGTCCCTTCCGCCCGCCGTACGCTCTGTTGGTAAATGCTATTGACGCGCTCCTTGATGGCAAGCGCACCGCGAGAGTACACCCTTGGCTTCTTGCTGAATATGCCAAGAAAATCGGTGAAATGCCATTTTGTTTGGCTTTTAGGTTTGACTTTCTTCCCCAACGACCTCTGATGCTCCACTTCCATTTCCGCATAGCACATGTACAGATAATGGCGTGTATACGTGCCCAGGTACACTTCAAATGTCTGGCACGTGCTGAGACCACCAAGCCCTCGAACAGGCAAGTTGCCTTGAGATTCTAGAAACAGATTGTTTTGAAATTCCTCCATACTAACATCCGAGTGGGCGTGAATGGACTCGCCATGAATGTAGAAGCCATACTGTGGCTCGATGAGTACCATGACCGAAATATTCGCCACGGAACACAAATCGACAAAGGACTGCAGTGGGTGTACGATGACGAAATTGTAGTAGATCTGGTACTCGAGAAAATAAATCGCCAATGGCACGGCACACCAAAAAAAGGTATCCACCGCGATACGAAGCGTATTGAAGATATCAGCATTCTGTACAGCGTAGCGTGAGCCCGACGGAACGCTCAGAGAAAAGTTCAGATAGTCGAGGCCGAGTAAGAAGAGAAGAATGATGGCCATCGACAAGAGCGGATGCCAGTAGCGCAGCATTTGCAGCTCGTTCAACTCGTTGGCAAGGAAAGTGGACCGCCACATGCTCACCGGCACAATCTTGTTCTCTCGCAGCAGTTGTCCTTTGCTTCTTTCCCAGTCGATGACAAAGTAGTCTGCGTTACACTGCTCCGCCATCCGGTAAAGAACGGTCACACCTTTGGCGACGACGGCAACATAGAGCATGGCGTTCAGATGCGTGTCACTTTTCATGACGGCCACTGCCAGCCAATGCTGTGACTTGTAGGTGATGAGCATGTACCATGACGTGAGAATCACCACCAGTGCGTAGCTGTTGCCAATGTGATTGCACAGGTAGACCACGTAGCGAAAGAGGGCAGAAGTGTCAAGCATCACGTTTTGCCGTCTTCGCATCCAGCCATACGTCCGTATCCAGGCGGTGAAAAAACTAATGGTGCTCATAACAATCAGCACGATCATCATGCCCTCTTTGAAGGAGTATCGGTTGACGAGAAAAAACGAGGCGAACCCGCTTTCGAAGTTAACGGTGCTATTGTATGTACTACTTACCAGGTGCGATGCGAAGTAGCCCAGATGATTCGCCTGCACCTCAGCGGATATGGAAGAAAAGTCTCGGGAAATGTACTGTAAAACAAAGAACGGCGTGAGCAAGTGGGGCTCGTCTTGTATGGAAGGGCTAAGAACGACACTTACATGCCGCGTGGCCGTCACATAGGAAGGAAATATGCTGCTGTTTCCTTGACCACCGATGTTATCATACAGGTAGAACCGACGCCTGAAAAGTGTTAGTGACGTGGTTACGGACGACGTGTCAGTTTGATACAACCAGCTGTCGTGTATATCTGTGGGGTTGAATCTATAATTGCTGTAGTCTAAACGTGTCGGGACGGGCAGCAATTCACTCTCGTTATTTGGGTTCATCAAGAACAGTTCGTAGAAGATGGTAGGATCAGCAAAGAGAAACCACGACCAGTCCAAGTAGCACGTCGTTGTACGAGTAGAGCCGGCTTCAAAGAATTGCGTAAGATCATCCATCTGGATTTGACATGTATTCATTTCCGTCCCCAGAACACGATATCCTTGCCAAGTCCCATCCAGTCGGTATCCAGAGACAACAAACTGAAGCTGCTGCCGCGTGAGGACATAGATTTCTGCATCGACGTCATTGAGAATGGCTGTACTGCTCTGATTGTAGTACAACCACGGAAGACCCTCCATCAGACCGCAATAATTGTCAATACAGCCTTCCTCTTTCTGAAGGTAAAGGTACAGCTTGCAGGGCAACGTGTTCTCGCCGTACTGCATCAGAACACACATATTCGCTAAATAGTTGCACGCAGTCAAGTTCCCTCGCTTACAGAGTAGAGCAGCCCCAACAGCATTCGCTTGCACAATGACGGGTGTAACAGCTGTGCCGACTGTATTTTCATTGTCAATGTTAGGTGGTTGGAGTGTGGTCGACGCTCCAGTGGCTACGGCCCCCATGGCCTCATATTCCTCTGTCGAAGTGCAGGAACCGTCATAGATGGTAACGTAGCCGCTCCCACAGGTACATCCTCCACTGCTTGTGGCCACGTACGGGTCCTCGCACGTAGAGCAGCTGGAGGAAGGACAAGCAACGCACATTTGCGCAGAGAGTCGGAAGGAACCAACGCTTTCCGTGAGCAGCGTGCCAGAAGCGCATGTGCAGGATTTGCTCGTTGCATTGTAAGTTGCGTTGGTGAGACAGCTCAGACTTGTGTCTCCACCACAGGGCACGCAAACCTGTGAGCCGTTCACTGCCCTATAGGAGCTTACAACCTGCTGCTCAGACGCACAATCTATGCATTCAGTGACGCCGTCGGTAGCACGAGTGAGCTCGGCAAACCCCGCGAGGCATGTGCACACACCGTCCACAACCGTTGCATTCGGTTGACATGCAACACACATTCCAGAGCCAGGAGCAATCATGTACGCCGCTGGGCACTCAAGAGGAAATGTTGTAGCTCCTGCGATAATACCAGAGAATAGTAGAAGCAGGACACCACACATCAACCGTGCTAGGGCAAGTATGGGCTGCATCTCCCTGCACTTGGAACCACTCATATCGGCGTGCCTCGTTCCCTTTACTACAATGATAATAGTGAGTGGCCCCCCCAAAAAAGGACAAAATATATATGTGTGCACGTGTAGTTCTATGGAAAAGATGTGTGCAGAATCATAACAACAACAACAACAACGAAAAAGCTGAAGGGTGCTAGAAAGTGGACAAAGAAAAAAAAAGATTGTGGGAAAGGGAAGAAGTAGTATTGAAAGGAGCAAAAAAAAAAAGGAATCAAAGACTATGTTCTCTGAAACTCAGGAACGAGGTTTCCGTAAAGAAAGATAATATATGTTCTCTCGTTTCACATGAAAAAAAAACTCACTTTTTTTTTTAGTATCAATTGTTAACGTGTTACGAGTTAAAAAACAGGGAGAGCCTGACATTTGAAATTGGGAAAAAAGATGAAAGGGGAAAAAAAAGACGCGCAAAACAGCATTAAAGCGACAGTGAGACCCGACATGAAATCGCTTCGAGCTCGTTACGCTCAGTACTGAGTGATAACATGCTTCACTATATTGGCCCTCGCTTCATCTGTGGTAGCGGTGCGATATTTTCGAACAAGCTGAGCCATGCGTGACAAGTTGTGAATGACAAGGAGAATGCTGCTATTCATTTCTTGAACGGTCAGTAGATGGTGTATGTATGCACGATGGTGGCGCTTGCAGGTGTAGCACGTGCAGTCGCGGCACAGGGGTCCAATATCGTACGTAAACTCAGCACTGTTCAGATCGATCTGAGGTTCACTCACGCCGGAGAGAGGCTTGTCGCTGTCCCCATTGATGTCCATTACCAGTGCGATGCCCTTGTCCGCCAAGTCCCAGGGGATGGTAGATTCGATCAATTCGACACGCCCAACTAACGAAGCCAGTAGCTGCGGTATCGAAAAGGCAACCCCAATGCTAACAGACTTAGAAGAGAGCTTAAGCGACTGGAGATTTACTGCAAATTCGAGCAAGTTCTCACTCTGTGGAATCGAGTGAACAAAACCAGAGGAGTGGTCATTTGTGTATGGCTGTACGACAAGACAATTGCCATTTTGCTGCTTCTTGACACACGCCTCGTTCCATAATTCGCTACGTCGCTTCGCCGCACGCTGCTTTCTCGTTTGGTTCGCCCCCAAGGGAATGGTGTCGCACATGGTTACAGCCAAATCGGGCTTCACTGCGTCCACAATAGTGTTCCACGTGTCCACCGAGACAACAACGCGTCCTCTCTCATGGTTGCTCGCCAAGCACTTGTCGGTAGATGGGGCACTGCAATGCGGCCCCTGAAATGTGCTGCGGCATGTCAAAACACTCTTAAAGTCTCCCATCGCAGCAAGCTGTGAAAACGATAACTGCGATTCGGTACAAAGAGAAGAAAACTCATTGGCGTCAAACATCGAAATGCCGATGTATCGTTCCTCGGGCTGCAGTATCGCACGCAACTGATCTGGCGTCAAATTGGGAACGCATCCCTTTTTCATGGGAATTAACAAGAAACAAGCATTGCTTTCCATTAAAAAGTAATGTATGCTGTATGGATGTGCTTAACAGTGGTGATGAACAACAATCAGTAGGAAAGAAAAAGGTGGTGTAAAGAAAAGGAAAGAGATGAGCAGCAGAAAAGGAATAATAATAGAGGTGCAACATGGAACTGCAGGTAAACAAACCGTACTCGCAAACACACAAGCACGTAAACAGACGAGGCAGAAGGAAACATCGATTCAAAAAAGAGAACAATGAAAAACTGATAATAGTAACGAAATGATAGTCATTTACTGATACTCTGACAAAACTCTATGAAATTCTATGTGTCAATTCTATAAGGAACCGTTTTGTACATGTTGACAGTAGGTTAAATTATTCTGTGTTGAGGCGCGAACGCCTTCGTGGAAAGTGAAGACTGACAAAAGGAAAGACACGCACACACATGAAAAAAAAAAAACACTGCTAACTGTATTTTTTATTTCCACTCATTCTTCACGTACTCTCTCTTTTCTGTTTCTCGTCATACTGCTTACTCACGACATGGTTAATAAAATCTGCATTCTATAGTAAAAAAGAAATATGGTGTTAAAAACAACGCAACAGGTCCACGCCCACCGTAGATAGAGAAAAGGTTATATTCAAGAAAGGTAAAAGAGGATTAAAGAAAAAAAAAAAGAGGGTAGTTTGGGTGCGCGAGACAAAGGTTCAGGTTATTGTTCGGGTTCACGAGATCGCTTCCGGTTTTCTTCAGCTGCCTGCTTGAGTAGCTTGACGCCCTCCTCTTGCGAAATGGCTTGGACGCGGCTCACCTTGTTATGAAAGAAGATGCCAAGTACAAGGTCTGCAATGGACAGAATTTCTGTTTTGAACGAGGCAATAATAAACTGGCAATTCTCGCTCTGCTTTCGGATCATCTTCGCAACAGAAGTACGGTACTCAGCGTCAAGGGCTGCATCGATCTCATCAAACAGATAGAATGGAGCTGGGTCGCACCGCTGAATGGCAAAGATAAGAGCAAGTGCGACCAGTGACTTCTGGCCACCGCTGAGATGCCCAATGTCACCTGCTGGAACACCCTGGCCAAAGGAGACTCGGATTCGCGCCGCAATGTATGGGTCCTCTGACTGCGTGCTTCTTTCTGGCTTTACGAGCTGAAGCTCTGCCACACAGTCGTCGGTGGCCACGAGTTCCTTGAACACTTCTTCGAATTGAAATTGGATCTGCTTGTACGTCCGCTCAATGGCTTCGTGTTTCTGTCTCTCCAAATGATCCATCAATTCACAAATGCTCACCCTTTCCTTTGCAAGGGATTCTCTCCGCGAAGACAGCTCGCTCTTGGTACCCAACAAGGCAGTGTGTTGGTCCAGCGCTTTGCGATTAACATGAGAAAACTTTTTGATTTTTTCATTTGTTTCTTTTAAACTGTACATCAGCTTTCCGATGGAAAAGTTCGTAAACTTCTCCACCCCCTTGGGAACAACGCCCAGCTTTTTCAGCTTCTGCAAGGCGTCTTCTTGTCGTTGGATCAGCAGGGTTCGCTGTATTTCTGTCCGGTCAACCGTGTCCTTGCGCTCTTGTAGCTTGACCGCCGTCTGAAGATGCTTTGAATTAAACCCCTCCAGCTTGGATTCGTCAGAGAGCTTTTCCTTACTTACCTTTTCAATGAGTTGGTGGACAGAGTCCAGTCGCATGGAAAGGGCCTCAACATCATGCTTGATTGCAGTGTGTTCTCTATCCACATCGCGGTTTGTTTGCTTGGACCACGCGAGCTCCTTCACACGGTCATCCACCAATTGCTTGCGGCGGTTCAGATGCTGAATGGTGTCTTCCAGGAGCTGCATCTCAGTCCCCATCTGCAAAACCTCCGCCTGCATCGCTGAGGACTCCAGTTTCCAGGACACAAGCGTGGAAGAGAGCTGTTCGAGTGCGTTTTCTTCCTTCTCCGTCCACGAAGTCGTGTAGTCCTCCTTTCTTTCGTCCTCAAGCTGCTTGACTGACTCTTGTGCGTCAGCCACGGTCTTTTCTTGGGCGCGCTGCGTCAGCACCAGCTGATCCTTTTGCGCCTTCAGTCGGGAAATGCGATCATCCAAAAGACGTGCCTCCCTCAAAGCCAAATCAGCTTGCTTTTCCGTGGAAACATTGTTATTGCGAATGAGTTCGATTTCGTTCAGAATCTCCAGTATTTCCTGCTCCGTAGAGGCCACGGATTGACAGAGCTCATCCAGTTTCTTCTTTTCTCGCATCAGCTCCGCACTTGCAAGTTTTTCCTTCTTGTGGAGAATAACTTTAGAGTTCCGTTTATCAATGTAGCCGCCGGTGATTCCACCTCTCCGTCCAAGCTGGTCACCATCAATGGTCACCACGTCACACTGCGCCTCTTTGCTCAATCGAGTGCCGACATCAAGCGATGTCACCACAGCTGTTCGCCCAAAGACTTCTGCAACAACGCCCTGGAAACGCTTGTCAAATTTGATTTTAGAGATGAGTGCGGATGAGTCAGCTGTTGTGGGGATCGGACGAGGCGTGGCGTTGCATGTGTCCAATGGAAAAAAGGATATGCGGCCTGGTTTTCGCCGCTTATTCATTTGCTGAAGCAGCATTGCACTTGTTTCAAAATTGTCAACAAGGACATTAAAAAGAGTATTTCCCGCTGTGATGTCAACAGCAGTTTCGTACCCTTCCTCCACCGTAATGAGGTCAATGAGAGAGCCATAGACAGAAGCAGAAACTTTCTTGTCATTGATCTCCGCCAGAATTTCCTTCAACGATTGAAGTCCTTGGCGAACATCGTAACGAACGGATCGGTCGAGTCGCCGTTTCACGTCCTTGGCGTTTTCATCAATGCGCTGAAAAGCTGCTTCCTGTTCGTGAACGGATTGCCATTGCTTTCGACGTTCTTGATTCAACTTGTCGCGCTTGCTGTATGCAGCATTGAGTCTTTTCTCGTATGTGGACATGGCCGGATCGAAAGTATCAACTTGCTTCGACGCATCCTTTTTCTGAGAGACTGCAGATTTAAGGTCTGTATCTGTGCGTGAAATATCAGCCGCCAATCGCTCAATTTCTGCCTTTGCACGGGCCGACACAGCCTCGTTCTTCTTTATGGCATCTTGTATCCACGCATCACGCTCACCTTTGCTCTTAAAGAGTTTTGTTCGGTTGCGTTTTTCTTGCATGCGCTCAAGCCTTTTCTGCGACTCTTCCACACGCTGAAGAAACAGTTTTGCCTTCTCACTTTTTTGCTCAAACGTGGATCGCTTCATCGTGACATCTTGCGTGGCTCGCTTCAGTGCACTTTCGATTTGCTCTTTTTCCTTTAGCAGCGCTGTGCGCTCTTTTTCACCGCGCGTCGCCTGCGCTGAAGCTTCGTTCACGTTCAGCTCGGCAATCGCTTGCTTTCCATTAAGCGCTGCGATGTCGGCTTCAATGCTTTTCTTCTCCGCTTCAAGTCGCAATAATGTGGCATTGTTTTCTTCAATTTTTCGCGTTAGATCAGCGACTTTGTTCTCCGTAGAAACTGCTGACTCCTGGTTTTCTTTCAGTGTTGAAACATACTTGTCGTGTTCCTGCTCAAGCCGTTGAAGACTGTCCGTAGTATGTTTCAGTTCCGTGTTGAAAATGCTGTATTCGATGCAGCGCTTCTCTCGGTCTACATCTTGGTACTCTTTTAGTTCCTTGGTCTCGCTTTCCAACTCTTGCAGTCGCTTTTCCAATTGCTTCATGGAGTCGTCCGCCTGTCCAAGCTTGGCATCCGTATCAGTTAGAATTCTCTCGCTCTCTTTTTTGCGTGCTTCGTAAACCTGCGTACCAGCGACGTCCTTGATGATATAGTAGCGCTCCTCTTCCGTCATGTTGACCAGATTCACAATTTTTCCTTGTTCCACAATGTAGTACGGATTACTGGAGGAAAACCCTGCGCTTTCGAGAAGCTGGTGCACTTCTTCAGCTGTAAACTTTCGGTCATTGACACGAAACTCATCCTGCTTCAAGCCCACAGTACGGCGGATGCGTACCTCCGATTCGTCGGATTTGCCGGGGATCACCAGACGTCCATCGGAGTTGTCAAAGACAATCTCCACAAAAATGGAGAGTGAGGGTCGGCCACTTCCTACGTGAAAAAGCTCCTTCCGTTCAGTAGGTCCGAGATTACTGAACTTTTCATTCAAAACAAACTGCACCGCGGAAAAGAAGTTCGATTTTCCCGAACCGTTCTTTCCAACAATAACATTTGTCTTATTTGAAAAACCCTCCGGAAACGATTGCTCGCGGTAGGATCGGAAGTTGGAAATGATAATATTCTTGATAAACATTTTGTTGGGAAATGTATGTCTGTAAGAGAAGAGGTCAACAATTGTTCGTCCTTTTTGTTATTGAAACTTGCCTTTAGTAAGAACCTGTTGCTCTTGTTTTATGATGATGCTGATGATGACAACACTGACTATTTATTATAGATAAGTATCGCTATCCGTATGATAATATATGGGGAAAAAAAACTGTATGAATACCGACACAATAGTAGCTTTATATACCTAAAAATATATGTATACGCTACTATTAAAAATGAAAACTTGCTCACTTACCAGAAGAGGAAAATCTCACGGGTACAGAACTTGCAAAAGAGAAAATGAAGGAGAACAAGGGAATATGATATGAAGAAACGCATAACGTAAGAAAGTGTGCATACACACTTGTTTACGGTGCTTAGTAGGTCTACTGAACACAGCGCATAACAGTGTCTGAAAAAAGAAGCTTAATCATTCATGAGACAAACAAACACAATCATATGCAGATTTGAAGCGATGTCATAATGATCCAGATTACATGAAAGTATGTATTTGTGAAGGAACAAGAATCCAATCACAGCATGTAACTAAGATGTACATGCACACACACACACACACACACACACAAATACATATCATAGAATCTTTATACTCTCACAATTTTTCTCTTCCACATATCCAATCTCCCTAAATACATGAGACATTTGGCTCGAATCACATCAGATCTGTAAAATACAAACAAAAAGAAGAAGTTGTTAATAAGTACACAGTACACACACACGCACACACGCACACACACTGATAATTAAAAGGGAGATAAACCCGAATCAGAAATAGTAAGAGTACAAAAGACGCATGCCATTTTCCACAACATTGTGAATCCCAAAGCGCTTTCGCGCGCACCGCGACGCACGGGGCGCCGCGCGCCCGGCCCGGCCCCCATCCGAGGATTCGGGCCACCGACGCGCTTTAAGAGCGCCCGCCCCTCGCCCACATCCCCGGGGAGGCAGCCGAACCGCCCCCCCCCCCCCCCCAAAGCATCACAGCGGCCCAGGCCCTGCGAAGACGCCCGCCTTGGGCAAAATAATGGCCGCTTTGGAGGCTGCACAGCCCCGGCAAACGGGTGATATCGACTCGCTTCCCCCCGCCGCAGGGGTCATTTTGCGAGGCTCGGCTGCGCAAAAATCCCCCGCATTCGCCGGCTGGCGGCGCGATTCGAATCATGGGGGAAAAAGCCAATTTGTGCACACGCGCCCTTCCTGCGTTTGCCACGCGGGGAGGGGGCCCGCTTTTCTAATTCTGAGCGCGGCCAGGCCCCTCCAAGCCGGGGGAAACATGGGTTTCTTCTCAGCGGCCGGGGGCGCCAGCCCGGCGGCCCGGGGCCGCGGCTTGGAAACGGCAGGGCCTGGAAACCTGCCGCCAGCGCCACGTCGCAAGGGGGTGGCGACGGTGCGCCGCGGGCGGCGGCGGGCAAACGCGCCGTCTGGCCCCCTGCTCATGGCGGTGGGTGTTCAATGAAGGCCACTCTCGGAAAAAAAAAAGAAGGCTCACTCAAGGTAAACTGGCGTTTTCTCTTGCTAAAAAGATGCTCACATGGCAAAAGTGCGGAGTTGTCGTTCGTGAAGTCGGTGGACGTTTAACGGCTTGCTTTTCTTTATGTACGTGCATCTTTTTTTTTTATTGCTCTGACATATATACATATATATATATATATATATATATATATTAACGCAGTGCTTTTGCGCTGTGACTGCTGATGTTGTTGCATTGTTGCATTTTGCGACATGTATTTGCATATTTGCGAAAACACTCATTTTCTGCGTTGTTGTAACATAATGCCAATAAAAAGACGAACATATGAGAAAAAAAAGAAAGTGGTATTGTTATTTCTCATTGTGCCGCTTATTAGTATTGAATAAAACGTATATGTGAAAGAAAATATATAAAACTATTTTTTTCTTCTAATTTCATTGTGTAATTATGGGTTTTAAATCCATCGGTTATCTCCCCTACATTTACTTTTGTTTTTCTTATTCTTCTTCTTTTTATTACAACACATTTTTGTACAAGTTTTTCTTTCGAATTATTGTTATTATTTTCATCGTTTTTTTTTTTCTCTTCCTCAAGATGCAAGCACATATTGCTGTTTGTACGCACCACGTGCAGGCGGGGTCGCAAGGATCTCGTGCTATCAGAGTTTCTGGTCACTCCGTCAATTACACAGTTCCGCAATCTCTGAAAGACAACGGTTTTCCTGCAGCAGATTCGACATTTGCAGCCGAGAGTGTGATAGAAAATGCAGCTGTGCCAGCTATGCAAAACATGCTGATGGACGCTTGTGATAATTTTCGTTCCAAACGAGAAAACCTTGTTGTGTTCGCGTACGGTGTACGTTCTGTGCCGAAACGCCAGCTAATGTACGGATCCTCCGGTAAGGAGGGCTACGCCACTAAGCTCATGATGGATACTGTTGCCGCAGGTGGTGGTCTTTTTTTCATCAATGCTTTTGTACTGGGTCAGACAGAGCACCTTGTTGACTTGATCAATCTTACAAATCAATCGGGTGTGTTGGTTGACTCTGTGAAGGAGGGACCGCAAGCTCACGGCATCACACGCGCACAGGTGAATACCCCGAGCGATGTTAACACGGTGATGCAGAGAGTTACACAGAGTATTGAAACTGTTTTTGCTCCTGTTCTTGCTCTAAAGCAGCCTACACCGGAGCTGGAAGCTCTTCCACCCTACAATGGAGACACCATTGTTGTTCAGTTGCTGCGATATGAAAACGAGCAGGACGCAAATGACCTGAAGGAAACAAACTCCATGAATTTTGTGTCTTTGGGTGATTCCGAAAGACCAGTGTTATGCGGTGTTAATGGGACTCAACAAGCTGCATTTGAGCGAACCCACCGCATTCTAGTTTCCGCTGCGAGTATCATTTCAAGCATCAAGTGCAGCCGTCTTCGCATTCCTTTTGGTAAATCCAAGATGAGCCAGCTTCTTCGACGCAGTTACAATGCCGAGAAAGGCTACACGCGCGGCAGCCAAAACGGAAACACAAATACATTTATGTTCATTCACTGCTTCACGGATGCACAGTGGGCGGAGGAAACGTACCACTGCCTCACCATGATTCGCAGAATGACAAACACGCTCGGTTCCACTGGTATTGGCTCTATGCTTCGCGATTTGAATGTGGATAAGTGGCGTCTTGACCAAGATGTGACCGAGCTGCGCGAAGAGCTTGCTGTTGCCAAGGTTGCATACGACTACAAGCCCCGTATCTTTGACAGCAACAAAAATATTGCAAACATTAAGGATGAGGAGGCTAAATACATTGGAGCGATTGAGAGTAAACGGGAAGAGGCCAGAGAGAAACAGCTGACCATAATCCGACAAAGGGCAGCCGAAGAAACCGCAAGGATGATCAAAGAGCAAGAGGCTAGTAGCGGCACCACACTGGAGGAGCTAAAGCAAACACTGGCATCAAAAAAGCACGACAACGAAGCACTGCAATCGGATCGCAACGCGCGTGCCCGCGAGTATGAACATACACTGGAAAAACTGCGTACCAAGAAAGAAGGTGAAGAGGCAACGGCTGCCAAATTGAAAGCTGAAATGGCTCAACTGGAGGAGGAGCTCTCCGCGCGTCAGTCGACCATCCAAGCCAAACAGAAGGAGCTCGAGATGGCCAAGCTGGACAAGGCCAAGGGTCGTGAGGCCATTCTTAAGGAGCACGTCAGTGTGCAGGCTGCGCGCAAAAATGTGCTGGAGGAGCGACGCAGTCAGCGTGAACAGTGGATCCGACAGATTAAAGACGTCAACGAGAAAGTACTGGAGCAGATTCGGTCCATTGCAGAGGAGCGTAAGCAGTCCGGTGAGCCGGTTTCTGCGAAGGAAGAGGCTGCTGAGACTGCTGTAACAGACGACATTAAAACCATCGAAGAGTATCTCCCGAAACTCATATCATTGGAGGACTCTCCCGTTAACCCAGACGAAACGGAGAGCATTCGCCGTCAATTTGACGATGTTTTTGCCCAAGAAAAACAAACTTACTTGCAAAAAATTGATGAAGAAAAGGTACGAAAGGAAAAGCTGGAAAAAGGCTTGGACGCGTACCGCAATCGTGTTCTGGAAGTTGCCCAGGCGAGGAAAAAGGAAAACCTCCAAGATGCTGTCAGAAAGGAACAACACTTAAACGCGTTGATTGATCAGGTGCTCTCTTATTTACGCCACGGTGTGAAAATGACCAAGATTTCAAGCAAGGGACACCTGCGTCGCCGCTTCTATTTTATTTCGGAGGACGGAAAGCGCATTCACTCGTGCGAATTGGACAACCAAGGTGCGCCGATCAATCGGAAGAAGCCACCGGTGACCATCTACACAAAAGATATTCGGAAGGTTGTGTTGGGGTGCTACTCTACTTCTTTCCGATCTTTTGCAGAAGAGAATCAGCTTGCAAAGACTCAAATTGAAGCGGTAACGGACCAAGGGACGTATCGCCCGGAGCTCACTCAAACCGTTACACCTGCCAATCTTGGACTATACAACTACCGCTCTTTCACCTTGGTACTACCGGGCGGCAAGTCGTTGGAAGCAGTGTGTGATTCCGACACGGACTACGAGGCGTGGATGGTTGGTTTGAAACGTATCTTGGGTATTTACAGCAACGTGGAGCGGATCATTGAAGCTCGCGGGCAAGAAATCCAAAACACTGCCTCCGACCAGCAATGTACCATGAAATATGGGGGACCACTTGACGTCAGGCAAATGAATGGGTTCGTTTCCATTTCTTCTGAAGAAGGGGATCTTTGCAGCGAAGCTCATGTCCCTCCCGCACTCCTCCTGCGAGTCAAACAGGATATGATTGAAAGGTCTCACACATCACCTGTCACTGTTTATGACGTGAGAGTGTGCTCTGGCTTGGATCTGATACGGTCAGGGTTTATCTACGACTACTTAATTGACAAAAAGTGTATTCCATTACCTCTTTAGGAAAGAAAAAGTGAATGAATAACAAAAAGAAAATTATACCAGTAATACATATACTTTTTTTTTTCTTCCTCTGTGTGACACTTTTTTTTTTTTGCTTCTTTTTTGTTCTCGCATTTTTTTCTTTCGGGCTCTCAGTATCGATCAAATCAAGTTTAGAATCATTTTATTTGGTAGTAAATCAAGTTAGTATTTAGCGTGTTAACGATATCTCTTTTTTTAAATATATATATTTTTCTTTCTTTCTTTATCCACCTTTAGATATTCATTTCTTCATTTTTTTTTGTTTCTTGAATACACTGATAGTTCTTTACACTCTCCACCGTCGTATGATCACATTCGGTTTCTTTTTCTTTCTTTACGCATATGTGTTTTTCTTGTTCTCACACGTACTCTTGCGGACATCTATTATACATACATCTTTCCTTGCACTCTTCTTCTTCTTCATATTATTGGTATACATATATTTGCCTGCTACTTTGTTTAGTCACACTCGACCTTTTATTTTTTGTTTCACTGCAAGTGCCGTAAGATATGTACAACTCCACTTCTGTCCGACAGGGGGATGGGCTGTCACCTGACCAGTCAATGTTCTCCAACATAGTGCAGAACCCTTCTGTCTTTCTCCACAGACCTCAAAAGTCCACTAGCCCCGGTACCTTTTCTACTTCTGTGAAGGATCTGACACCTGAACTACACGCAAGTGTGAATGGTAGTGGTGAATGTGCGAGGTGCCAAAATCTACTGTTTAATCTATCCTCATTGAACCAAGGGATAGAAGAAGAGCGTCATGATTACCAGGTGCATGAAGAAGCTATGCTTTCTTCTATCGCTAGTGCTCGCTTGGCTGAACTAGAAAAGGAGCGCGAAGTGTCTTTACTGCAAGAAGAACTTGCACAGATGACAGATCGTCTAGAGAGAGAACAGTATGAAAAGCAGCTGATTCAAGATTGTGCTACAAGAGACCAGTTGTTCTTTTTGGAGTCAACGTCCCTGTACATTACACAGTTAGAGGCGTCTGCTAGAAAGGAAATCGAAACTGGGAGCGCGTTGTGGATGGTTACTATGGCGCTGCACTTTAGTACTACACTCCAATTACTTGCACAAAAACGTGCTTCCTTCGATAACATGAGTATTGTTACTGAGGAGCCTTCTCCTCGTTCTTGCGGCCTGGCACTCCTTCGCAGCGGTGACTCACATTCACTAAAAGAGGAAATGATTGATACAAGGAGCACTGTCACACCTTCATCATACCAGATCCCGTCGCAGAAGGAGAAGGTTGTGGAGACGGAAGAATCTACCCACGAGCAGCTGGAGCTTGAGCAAAAACTAATAGAATGTGGCGATCAAGCTGCTCTGATTGAGGATATGCAAGATGAAATAGATGACATGATTAGCAAAGAGATACAGCTACGTGAGGAGGTGGAGCGCAGCTTCATTGAAAAGGAAAGCTTGGAGTTTTGGCTGAAGATGTGCATGGATACATGTTGCTTATGGAGCATCCATCATCCCCATCAACTGAGTGAAACACATGAACACGACAGTTCTTCCTTGTCGACACAGAGTTATGTTTCTCCATTCCCATGTGCATTACCTAGCTCCCGTGCATTATGTGCGCAAAAGAAACATGTGGATGATTACCCTCAAAAGACATGTGAGACCTTTGTGAACAGATTTGAGCGTATTCAGCAGAGAATCAGTGCCCTCCAACGTCGTGCTGCTCCTAAGGCTGACGGGAATAATTTGTTCAACCTTCACTATGTTCGCGAGCTGTTTGCAGAATTGACAGATGTGATTACAGAGGATCAACCGAAGCGCGATCTATTGTGCAAGGTCGAAGAGAAACTGCAAGAGGTGACAGCCACTCAATCCCAAGTTGTAAATGTGCTAGAAGCGCTTCAAAGCACAAATGGAGCAGTCAGTTCTCGTATCCGAGGCAAAGGTGATGTGGCTGACGAAGAGCGACGGCCTTTTACCAGTGATGAGGAGCGAGGCTCCGCAAGTAACAGACAAAAAGCGAGCGCACCCGTTTTCACCACCGTCACATTTCCTTCGCTTAATGAGATGTCAGCGGCTACCAAGCGCTTGAGCACAGTTCCGGAAGAGGATTTGTTTAACCCCAGTGCAATTAGCTTTACCACCCTCCCGCCACAAGACTACGTTTTTTAATACTCGTGAGCTATGTTGAAGTGCTTTTTTTCTTTCTTTCCTTCTCTCACGTACGACCCCTTTTCATAGATGCAGCTCGTTTTAATCACTATGTATACATATAGACCAACCATTAGATCCCCAATTAGATGCACACACAAAAGTGTGAACAGGAGATAATACTTCAAAACGAAGTGCTTCAGTTAGAACTAAAAAAAAAAAGAACATCCAAAAAAGAAAAAAAAAACTAAATGAACTTTGACTATTGCTTAGAAACGCTTCTTCGGGAATATCAGTTGCATGGGCTCCTCTTGCTAGTAATGAATGGTATGGTGAATGAAAACACGTACTGCTTCTTTTTTATGTTAGTTCCTTGTTTAACCTTTCTCTATTCTCTTGCTCTCGCTTTTCCTTTCGCTGAATCAAGTGGTCAAGCCGCACACGCATATATACATACATACACACATCTTTTTTTTCTTCTTCTCCGTTTCGCTTGCTTCGTATTCTTTGTTTTTGCTTGTTGGAGAGAAAACCAAACAAAAGAGCGATGCGCAAAAGAGCAACTTTTATCATTCCGAGCAGTTGTTTTTGTACGGCAGCATGCGGAAGGAGAGGTGTTACTACAGGCGAGAGTTATAGCTACAAACCTGGACCTATTGCCAGATTCTTGCGTGATGCTTACCAGACACTTGCTCCGTCAAATGCAAAAAAGAAGATTGCAGGTAGAATGCAGATGGGCATGGAGAAGGCTGAGGTGATGGAGCGCGAGCAAATGTGGCTCAAGAAGCACGGCTCGCCACTGAGCGTTATGGGCCTGCCAGACCATGCGGAGTTAGTGGAAGTGAGAGCTCGATACCGTAATTTAGTGTTGGAAACTCACCCGGATACAGCCAAAAAAGCAGGCGCCAAATCGGCGGATGAAACGGAGTATGCCATATTGCAAACGGCATACCGCATGGCGACGAGTCCCGTCAGTCTGTGGCATCAGAACGGTTCTTCTCCCATGCTATACCAGCAGTTGGTGGCTCAATCGAAGAAGAAGGTCCGGTCCGTAAACCCTGTCACCGCATTTGCGGTTTTTTCCTTTATCGTCATGATCTTAGCTGGTGTGTTCTTCTCTGTAGTGATTGTGAAGCATGGTCTTGAGGCTGCTCTACAGTTTTTTGACCCCCAATTTTATCACTTCATGATTCAGCAGGAAAAAGAGGAACAGCGAAAAATAGAAGCAGGTGAGTTTGTGGACAAGGATCCGAAGCGTCTTGCACCATCTGCAGTGCGTAAGCTTCTTTTCCCGGGACGTTTTATTCACGGAGACGAAGAAAAGACACAATAATACTTACTTGTCTTCGACAGTGTTTTTTCTTCTTCATCAGTTTCTCTTTTATCCACATATGCTTACCACTTTATTTACACGTGTCGTAGTGTTCGTTGTTGTTATTTTTCTTTATGCTACCAATGCTGTTCATTACACTAAAACCTAAATACTAATAAGCCTTTTTTTTTTCCACCCTCCTCTTCACTGAGGTCTCTCCAAGTATATACATATGTTTTCTAAAACAACAACAACTACAACAACAACCTTGGTCGATACTTGACCTGTTGTGTCCTTCTTGCGTTTATGTCGGAACCTATACATGCACTGCTTATTTCTCTTCATTACACACCGTTTATTGTTTCCATCTCTGTAAGAATGACCTCAAAAACACCTAGTGGTTTTTTTGCTTCTTTCCAACAGCCTGGTCGCCTCCTACAGTCCATTCGTAAACATACCCGTGTTATCCACGGGGAAGATGAAAGCGGGGATGATGAGTATCCAGACACGTTCGAAGTCGGCACATATGCCTTGACTTCATGCCCCATATGCCTCGAATGTTTCACGTTAGATAATCCCGCAGTTATACTTGGCTGCGATCACAGTCTGCATCTCCAGTGCCTTGAAGCGTGGCGGGAGAGGCGCCCGGAATGCCCTATTTGTTTCTGTGAACTATCTAAGGATAGAGAACATTTAATGGCTGGCACGGAGGCGCGCCAGCGCAGTCGTCATCGGACGGGGAAGGGCACCGGCCACACCGCCACAACCACAACGTTGAATAGACTACCTCAAGATGCAAGTACGGAGGGTGTTTTCTTGGCCCATGACGAATCTGTTTACCCAACCGACAGCGACGAAATGCCACTTGGATTGTCCGTCTGTGAGTACATTTATGACTGTTTGTGCTTCTGTGGCTGTATTACTGACAGCAGCGATGCTTCGTATTCATAGCACTGTTACATCAAGGGGCTTCCAGTTGTGGCTAATGTACAATTAGTGTAATTGAATAAGCAATGCGAAGCGTTCCCTTTTTCTTCATATTTCTTATTTCTTCTTATTGGTACAGTTTTATTCCCCCTTTTGCTTTTTTTTTTGTACGTAACTCTTCTTCTTTTCCATGTATCTATACGTACAAACGTGAATGATAGTTCTGTTGCTTTTTTTTTCCTTTTTTTTTGCTTGCCCTCTTTCTATACATAACTGCAGACATTTCGACTTGAAGTACCTATTGTTCAACACATTTCAAATACGTAGCGGTTGTAAGATCCATAAGTTATTGATTCGATGTATGTTTTTCTTCATGGACTGACCTTTCGTGTCACGAACAATTTTCCTCATCATTTCTCCCTCTTTTTTTTTGACATCGATATAATAGAACCACGTTAAATAGCAACAACGACACTAACAACAACAAATCCTGATGCGTGTAATAACATCCTTGCTGATATTCCTTTTCTTACTTGTCCTTTTTTTTCGCTCAGATGCCGTAGCGTCTGTGTTTTCGGAGACTTCCAAGGAACAACTCTATCTTTTAGAGCGGCGAGGATTACTGCATCCCAGTGACTGGGATGAGGATGTAACACGTTTGCTGAAGGGATCCTCTGAACCTTTTAATCTAGATGCAATGCATCCGAAGGAGCTACGCCGACTTCTACTGGATAAGCGCACCGACTGCCATGGATGCCTTGAGCGACGTGATCTTGTTCAAAAGGTGTTGGAAGTGCGACGTCGGCGCACGGTAGAGGAAAATGTTTCCCAGCTTCTCATTGCCCTAGATGATTCCATTTTTTCTACACACACCGCACAAGAAAATGCTATATTCATTAATCGTGTGGTGAGAAATGTTCAATGTTTGGCGCAATCAAATGGAAATATTGTGTGTATCTAGCTGCTCTTGGCATCAATGTATTTAGTTCTCACTCTTTCATCTCCCTTTACATCTTTTCTTCCCTGTGCTTCTGTTTTTCATTGAACATCATGTGCGCCTTTTTTTTCTTCAGTTTTGTTCGTTCCCGATGTCTTACACGCTTTTTTCCTTCATGGACAACACTAAGTACCCTTGTTTATTTGTGATGAATAAATCTTCGCTTCTCTCTCTCTATCTCCCTTTTACTGCTGTATACATGCATCAAGTTTAACACAAAGGTTTTTTTCTCTTTTTTCTTTAATATTGAAGACATCTAAAAGGTGAGTGATTATGGCTGAGAATTCTCAAGGTAAAACTGGGGCTTTCATCAAGGCTCAAACCTTGTACAGTGAGAAGAGGTACGAGGATGCCGCGCAGGTTCTTAACAAGGAAAACAGGACCTATGACCCAGAGAGCCTGAAGCTCATGCTGCGCATTTGCCATCTTCATGACATTGTGGGTGCGGATGGGTTCGCGTCCTACGCCATCAGCAGGTCGATTACAAGCCTTCGTAATAAGCCAAACCTTGAAGAGGGTATTCGCGAGATTGCGAACATTGCCATTGCCTCCTTCACGGAGCTCTGCACCAATGTTCGAGACCAAGTGGAAAAGATGGTGCAAAGTCCGGCCGATGAGGACAAGATTCTGGCTGCGCTGTGCGGTGTTCCTCTCAAGTCGCGTGCCCACGACCTCTGCGTTGTCCACGTGGAGCGCACCGCCATCTCCCTCGCCAAGGCCCTCTTCACTGGAAGAGTGAACCTGGGCACATCGCGGAAGCTTCTCCCCATCTTCAACCAGTCGGTTAAGGACTTCGTTAACGTTTGTCAGGAGTTTAATGTCAATGTACTGGATAAGGTGGTGAATGTGGTGACGTTTACGCTGAATTCAATCTTTCTGAATCCCGACGAGCTGCGCGTGAACGATGAGACGCGGAAGGCTTTGGAGTCGGATCGCAAGGAATTCTTTAACTCCGACTCAGCTGGACCCGAAACACTCGACATGCTCTGCGGCATCATGGTGCAGCTGCAGAAGGCCGGTCACCTGAAGGAGGCGTGGACCACGATGAAGCGCATCAAGGATATGAGCACGCAGCTGCTTGAGCATCGCAGCGACAAATCCTCCTACGTGAAGGCGTACCGTGTTATGGCGGATCTTCTGTGGACGTGTGGTAAGCACAGCTGCCATGCTCATTGCATGTTCGTCGCGGCTACTCTTGATTCCTCTGACTCCCGTGCGCTTGTGGCGACCAGCTCCATTTTGTCCGTTCTGTGCTGTACCGATAAGCTGGAGGATTCCAACCCGTTTGACTCCAGCCGTGACACAGATATTGAGGGCCTTTTTGATGAGCATGTCACCACGAAGGAGTACCTTCTTGCACACTTGGGTCTTCATCAGAAGGATCTTGTCTCCGTCGCACCGGAGGCGTGGAAGTTGCTCCAAGATTTTACGAACCCTTCCTTCACGAATTATGCACAGCTGTTCACCAGTATGGAGTCCATCGTCGGCAAGAGCAAGAAGCTGGAGCGCTATGAGCCGCTTCTGCGCCGCAACCTACTCCGGCGACAGCTCGTTTTTCTCTCCGAGCAGAGCAGCAGTGTCGAGGTGGATAAGATCCCCATGGGCGCGCTGCGCCTCTCGGACGACAACTACCTGAACGAGCTTGTGCCGATCCTGAGCGACGAGTCGATCCCGATCGAGCTGGATTGCAAGACCCGCTCCATCTTTTTCCGGAACGCCACCAAGGCGAAAATGGTCAAAACGTTTGTCCAGCTCTCGCACCAGGTGGACGTGCGTCCCGCTGCGAAGCGCACGGCTGGACCCGCCTTCTGCCGTCCGTCGTCGGAGACCGGTCTGGAGGGCTCCCCTGTGACTTCGAAGGATATCTTGGCCGCCAGTTCCCGCAGCCGTCTGCTGCACAGCCTTGAAATGAAGTGCCGAGATACCATCAATAAGCGCCGCACGGACCGCGAGAACGCAGAGAAGGAAGAGAAAGTGAAGAAGGTCAATGAACGTATGGAGATTGAAAAGGTGAAGCGCGAGAAGGCGAACCTGGCTTTGGAGAAGAAGCAGAAGAGCAAGCGCCTGGAGGAGGAGCGTCAGAAGCGTGCGGTGCAGGTGATGTCCAGACTGCGGGTGAAGTATCCCGGTATTAAGCTGGATGACAAGCTGGCGATGCGTAGTGCGAGTGCCTTTGAGAACGAACTTACTGCTCTGGTGGCTGATTTCGAGCGGCAGCGTCTAAGCTCCGAGAAGCGCGACATGATCCGCACAAACTTGGTCGAACAAGCTATTCGCCGCATGGAGATACCCAAGCGTGCCGAGTATGACAAGGCCAACGCGGAAAGACGCTCGGCCGAAGTGACCGCAGCTCGTGAGAACTTTCTCGCGCAGCACAAGGAGGAGTTCGAAAAGCGTCAGCACGAAAAGGAGGTTTTGCGCAAGTTCCTGGGCGATGCGATGGACTTTGAGAACAAGATGCGGGATAGCACCAAGGCATCGAAGCGCGAGGTGCAGGAGTCGCTCCTCGAACAGGAGAAGCGTCGCTTGGCAGGAGAGCGATAGCTGTCTAGTGGCTAGAATGTTCTTTCTCTCTCTCTCTCTCTTCTTTTTTTTTTCTCTTTGTAAGCTGAAGAAGTTGGGAGCATCCATCATCTCAATCATTTTTTTCTTTTTCTTTTCTTTCTCTATTTCTTTCCCGTGTTTATTCTTTGCCCTCTTTGTTACCAGGCTTTTCTAGATATTATAAACACTACTAACTCTACTAACCTAAAAAACTAACTATTTAATACCAAAATCAACACTCTTGGCTGATAGCTTCCTTTCACTCTATTCTTCTTGTCGTGAACCATTTTCTTATTTCATGCTTTATCTGTTTCGGTTGGTGATGTTTCTCTCCATTCTGTGTATGTTGTATGCGTGTTCTGCCTTTCTTGCCTACTTCTTTGTCTCGACTTTTTTTTCTTCTTTTTGTTTTTATTCCAATGACAGTGTTGCATGATGGAACTCTCCACTGACGTGGTGCAGGTAATTCATGATTATGAATTGCCTGGAAAAGGTTTTCTGCCCATTAAAAGGAATGAACTTCTTTCTGTCATTGAGCGTGATCCTACCGGTTGGTGGCTGGGTTGCAATGTGCGGGGAAGAAAAGGTGTCTTTCCGTCGACCTACTGCATCCCATACATGATAAAGGCACCTTTAGAGGATACAGAAAAAGAGTATAACTTGCTGCGAAAGGCCGAACATCTTAATCTCAACCTGCTATGCCCAACCATCTCCCCCATTAACGTGGAAAGGGAGCGGATTTGCCTGCCTCAGGCATCGCAGTGGAGTAGCGAAAACGCGATCGCGAACCATCTGGTTGAGCTGCTGCACAAAAAGGAGACTCTAAAATCTTCCATTACATCAACAACGACGGAACTTTCTGTTTTCGAGGATGGAGGGCGCACCGAAGAGGTGACCATTGCTTCCACACCAGCGGTCGTCGCACCGTCACACGGCGCAGATCAAAATTCGCTCTCGAGTGAGATGGAAAGCCTTTATAGAACGATTATAAATACGAAGACCGAGTATGTAAAAGCGTTCCAGATTCCTCAGCTATCGTGGTACAAGCACCTTGCCGACTTCACCTTGGAATCACATATGGATCCACTTGTTGTGCAGCTAGAAGATGTGAGAAGCGCACTGAAGCTGAAGGAAGCAAGCATCGCTAAGACACTGAAACAGCTAACGGATGAGGAGCACAGTTATGTCACGAAGAGAGATCAAGTGTCTGCGAGAATTAACCAGCGTGACGCACTTGTGATCGCACTCTTGGAGGATTGGGCCTCTTCAGCACAAGCGGCCAAGACGAAATACACTGTTTCTAAAGAGGAGCTGCTGCGTATGACGACCATGGAGGAAAGAATCACCGCATGCCAGAGAGACGTAGAACTTTATGCGGACAAGTACACACGTAACGTGGAACACCTGCATGTCTTAGAGGACTCCATCCAATTTATCAAGACGCAGCTGTCCCGAAAGCAGCGGCTCATTGACATTGACCGTCAGATCAAGTCCATCAATGAGCAGCTAGCTGCGGCATGATGATAGATATACATATATGCCATCACTAATAGAACTTACACCTGTAGATCCATGTTTTTCTTCTTTTGATTATCATTTTCTCCTCTTTATATAGACACATCCTGCAACAAGTGATCATACTTATGCTCTTTTTCTTTCTTTTTCCCTTTTTCCACTTTAGAATTCGATGCCTTGACGCAATGACTACCTATAACTCCCATCACACATCTGTTGTTCCCCTTTTCCTCTTTTCTCTTCATGTATTATTTCTGTACCTACACACTTGAATAGTTTGATTCTCTCCTTTGTCATGTGCGTGAGGGAAGAATCCACAAATGTACACATTGATGGATCAGTGGACCCGTGCTATGTGGCTTGGTTACGATTTAAGCATCCAGTACATGCCACACGTACCGTTTGCGCTGCTCGCTACTGGACGCGATATGAGAGTGACTTGTAATCTGAAGGCGAGGGTGGAGATGGAAACAATAAAACGTTACCGTATAGAAAAGATGGATTTTACGGATAGCGATTCTGATGATGAGGAGGATGATACGTTTGAAAAGTATACAGAAGAGTCCAAAATCATGAGCAACTCTGTGACCGCTTCTGCGGTGTACTTGGATACTGCTTCGACCAACGACGCCTACCATCCCTTGTGCGTCATCAATGTACATGATATACAGCGGGTAAAGCACATGGTGTGGTGGCTACACAGTATTCCGCCTCTTCGCATGCAGCTTCAGCGCGGGGATACGTTGCGTGCTGACGAGCTGCAACATGTGCTTGAGCTCATTCTTACAAACCAATCGCCGAGATGGCCCACGGAGCTGCCCATTTACCGGTATTTGCAAGAGTTAAAGATTGGTGATGGACAAGAGTACACCTGCACCAACGTTCTGTCAACGCTGAGCATGTGCTCCGCGTTGTCCACGCTGGACCTCTCCGAGTGCAAAAGTGTGGAACACCTTGCGGGGCTGGAGAAGTTTTGTCAACTACGGAAGCTTGATCTGAGCTACTCCAACGTGAGGGATCTTACAGGACTGCTCATGTGCACAGGTTTACACTTTTTGCGAGTGCTGAAATTTTGCTGCTGCCAGAAGCTGAGAACGCTGGCCGGAATCGAGGGCCTACCGAGACTAACCGTGTTGGATCTGTCGTACTCCACCGTGCAAGCACTGACTGGCATTGAGCGTTTCAAGTATCTCGAAGAACTGAACTTGAACAATTGCAGTGAGGTGTCTGACTTTGGAGCTATCCGGCACTTGCGTCATCTGCAATGTCTGCATCTGAACCGTACCTCCGTGAGGGATCTATCAATCCTAGAGAACGCCAAGTATCTCAGGCTTCTTAGTGTACGCCGCACACAAGTTTCGGATGTCGGGTTCCGCCGGAGGCGGAACTTAGGTGTCATAGGCCCGAGGCGTGGGGAGGGGTGCGGGAGGGGTGGGGGCGGCGGAAGGGGCGTGGTGCTGGGTTGATGTACGCGCCGGCCGAGAGGCCCGGCCCCATACCCACCTTGCTTGCCTTTTTTCATTGTTACCCCCCCCACGGGGGTAGTTACCCTTAATAAGATACACTATAATTGTTTTTCCAAATACTTCATTGATTGTTTCCACCTTAATGTTTTCAACTATTCCCTCTCCCCTTTTTTCCATGGTTCTAAAGAGACGAATAGTCTTTTTCGTAATTGTTTAATTTTTTCTTTTTTACCCACCCACCCACAACCAGAAAACAATAACTCAAACGGATAATCGACCAACAGCGGGTAAAACGGCTGGA